>VUYV01000433.1:447452-525454 GCA_008711295.1 Anarhynchus alexandrinus
AGAAGAGAAGAGAAGAGAAGAGAAGAGAAGAGAAGAGAAGAGAAGAGAAGAGAAGAGAAGAGAAGAGAAGAGAAGAGAAGAGAAGAGAAGAGAAGAGGAGTTTTTTTTTCACAAAGGTTACCATCAACCTGGAAAGACAGAGGACCATAGCCAGCTGTCCCCTCTTTCAACTAAGGAAAAGCATTGTGTTGACCAGGAGACATCCTCTGCCTTTAAGTCACAGCAAAGACAGGGAGATTGAATTCGCACCCAGACGTGTTATAAATAGTGGTTCATAATTATTTGTGAAGTCCTTGCTGAAGAAGAGAAGGGCAGGGCTTACTTTGAACAAAGGAGACGTGCTCATTCAGGCTTTCAATTTCTTTTAATAATCAATTTATGTAAATTTAAATACATTACATATGCATGTTTAATTTTGCTGCTCATAATGATGACAATTGCAATTAAGCTCCCTGCTCTCTTGTCAGCAGCAATAAGACAGAGCAAAAATAAATAAATAATAATAATAATTTATGTTTCCTGTGACCTTTTTAAAAACTTGTGGGTGAACCGGAAAACTGATCTTTTAAAAATCTGATTTTGGTAACATTTTAATAAGCACAAACATTTATTAAAGTGTTTACGTGTTGCCTTGGGGAAAGGAGAGGGGTTAAACATCCAAGAAACCTATTCGCGAAAAGAAAGATTAATTGTGGAAATAAAACATCTTCCATTGTTTTAATTATAATGACTCCAAAAGGTTGAGTCTTCTGTAGTCAATGAAAGCAAACTTCTGCAGTGATACAGGAAGAGAAGATCTTTTCTCTTACTGCTACCTAGTGGAGTTCATCCTTCAAATGGAGTTGTGCACATAAAAAGGAGCAAATCCTACTCAAATTTAGTTGAGTAGGTATTTTTCCAACCATAGTTTTATGGTTGGAAACACAGAGTGATTGGATTCTTGTATGTTAAAATGCCTGTGTAAATGTATGTGTGAGGAAAGGGAGAGGATCAGGAAGGGAAGGGGAAGGAAGTGAGGAAGGAACAATATAGTCACAAATGGTAGAAGTTCTCCTGCAGGCTATGACTGAGCCAGGCTGAGTGGGGAAGAGGAGGAGAGTGTCCCTGTTCACCCAGTTAAATGCCACACTCTTGAGTTTCCCCATGCCTCACTTGTAGGCATGAAATCCCTGTTCACACTGAGATCTCCAGCTCCTTTACTCCTACCTCTCCCTGTTGCTGATGAAGATCATGAGCTGGCCACATAGGTTCATTGAGGTAAAGTCTCTCAGACCTGCTGTTGATAAGCATGCTCCACAGCTCTGCTAAACCATTTGTTTCTCCATCCTGTGGCCACTCTGATTCAGTTTTCCAGGGAAGGGGGTTAATGAATATCTTGGGGAAGGACTTTTTACTTGGGGAAGGACTTTTTACATGGGCGTGTAGTGATAGAACAAGGGGGAATGGCTTCAAACTGGAAGAGGGCAGGTTTAGATTGAACATTAGGAAGAAGTTTTTCACTTTAAGAGTGGTAAGGCACTGGAACAGATTGCCCACAGAGGTTGTTGAGGCCCCAACCCTGGAGGTGTTCAAGGTCAGGCTGGACATGGCCTTGGGCAGCCTGGTCTAGTGGGAGGTGTCCCTGCCTATGGCAGGGGGGTTGGAACTCGATGATCTTCAAGGTCCTTTCCAACCTAAACCATTCTATGATTCTGTGATTCTTTTCCTCATTCATTGTTTTGAATTCAGAGTGAGTCTCTTACAGATCCAATCTGGAGATCACACTGAATAAAGAAGGACATTCCCCAATTTGTACAGTCTGCACTGTATCCCGTTTCAAGAGATGTGGATGTGTCAGTGAACAGTGCGTCTTGGCTCAGGTCCTTTGTCTGGTACACACGAAATAATGGCCATTTATATCCAGGGCTCTGTCCTGTTGGTGCCAGATATTTTATGCTGTGTGTTTTTACCTAGGAGATAGACATAAGCATCCCAAACAAACAAACATTTTTTGGATTAGGCAAGCTGAGTTACATCCTCTAATGGAAACAAATTCATTGAAATGAGAGGAACGAGCTTACCTCATTGATTCCTCATCTACCTGCTGACATGGAAAATTACCCGTTTCCAGCAGATCTTTCATCTGCTAATTATCCTCATTGATTTTGGATGGGGAAATGTAGTGGCTGAATTCAGCTCTGTTCTACTTCACGTTCTGCCAGCCGGGACCTTTTTGTACTCTGGCATACAGAACAAAGGGGAAAAAGAGCCAGGAATTCAGTTTCCCTCCCCCTTCATGCCCTTCCCCTAGGATATCTGGGATAGATTTCCATTTGACTCATAGCAAGTAGTGGATCCTTTTAATTGCAAGAATAATTATTTTTTATTGCATTGCATGAACTGCATATGGCACTAACACACAGAAAAATCCAATGACCTACGTGCAGCAAAATAAGAGGAGAGACCGCTAAAGAGGGAAGAAAACAGCAAGATGAAGGGGAGTTAAGGAAGAGATACTTTAAAGAACATTGAGTAGTTTCACCAGGCTGCTCCAGCTATTGCTGAAAAGAGAAAATAATAAACCGTTAAACTCATTATGATGTTATTTTATTTCATACTGCATGTTTTTGGACAAAGGTGGTCCAAATTCTTTCTGAGCTACAGTAGTATAGCTCAGAATAAGATAGCCACTGATGCCCCTGCAGAAAGAAGAACTATGAAAAGCACAGTGAAAGAATGCTGGAATATTTCTTATTAGTTAATATTGAATTTATTGGTAATGGAATTTCATTAACAAAAAAACAAACCCCGTTTCTTCAGCAACATAACAGTGACAGAGTGAATCTAGTGTAGTAAAATACCAACCCATTAGGAAAAATATCATCTCATGAGCTTTATGGCTACCGCAATTGAGAATTAGTACCATTAATTAGCTCAAGCTATTTGTTTTACAAATTGCAATTGCATGTCTAATCCTGGCAACTTTTTGTCCCTAAGGAGTTACTGTAGCAAAGAGCTCCACAGTAGAAGCAGACAGTAAATGGACTTAACATCTAGGAGCATCTGAGAAAAAAAACAAACCACAAACTGTTATTCTTATTTCACTCCACTGACTTTTTTCAATCTGAGATGAAAGAAACAGAACTTCACATCTGCTTTCTCTAAGCCATTAATTCTTTTTCCTGTATTTCTACTGCATTCAGTCTTTTTTTTTTTTTTTTTTGTGACATTTTATTTTTTCCCTCACTTGTAGTATGCGAGTGGTTCTGCAGTCCTTTAATCATTCCCACTGGTTCAATCCAGTCCCCTCTCTTTATACGGTTTCTGTCCTCAACTTGATTTTACCAATCAAAAAATCTGTCTCAAGGAAGCTGCACTACTGATTTGCATTAGGGCATCACTCGGTATTCCACTCCTTGTGCCTCTTAATGTCCTGTTTGACACCTTGACTTCTAAACTGGGGGTTCAGTATTGCCTTTAGATTGCCTTTAGTAATCCCCATCTAAGATCGCTCCTGTTAGAAGCAAGGTAGATCTAGTCAATAGAATCTTATACTACTTCTGCTGATCACCTTTGAGAAGTGCTGAAGTGCACAGAGAGACTGTGGAGTCTTTATCTTCAGAGATAATCAAACCCCAACAGGACACAGTTCTGGGCAACCTGCTCTAGCTGATCCTGCTTTGAGCAGAGGGGTTAGAGGAGATGATCTCCAGAGCTACCTGCCAACCTCAATGTTTCTGTGACAATGACTACTTAGAAGATTTTTCTAATAGTCCATGTGTGTGACCTTGCCAAAGGCCCTTTGCAAACCAAAATGCCTGATACTATAGAGCTTCTTTTGAAACTTCCCTGGCATGTTCGAAGAATTTTAAAGGCTCTGATGCATGCTGAGGAAGCCACTCATTACTTGTCAGCATTTTTGTGGTGCTTGTCTGCCTGTGAGCTCTTAATCTGGGTCAAATGTGATTTATTTTTTTTTCCCACCCAGTGGAAAAGGGCTCAGCTAGCTTGAATTAGCTGTCTCTTGGAATGGGATATGAGCACCCAGGGCTGGGTATTATGGATCAGCTGATGTGTCACTGATAGGAAGTGTAAAGGTCAAAAGAGTAGTAAGTTACCATTACCCTTAGAAAATGAAACTGATAGCACATTGTGTTATGCTTTTTAATGTATTTGTTTTTCTCTACTCAATTATTATTTCAACCAATATGCTAGGTAGAGCCCTGGGGTTTGCTGGCTCTTTAGTTCCCAGAATTCAGTGTAGAAGCTAAAAAAGTATAAATGTATTCAAGGGTATAATAGAGATTGATATTCATGTTGGAATATTTGTAGTGACAATATACTGGAAATAAATTCTAATGTAAAAGATATGGTATCAAGACCCAGAAAATTTGGGTCTTTTTTTTCACTTGGCCACTGACTTGTTGTCTGACATTTAAGTTACACATAATCA
Source organism: Anarhynchus alexandrinus (assembly GCA_008711295.1). Lineage (NCBI taxonomy): Eukaryota > Metazoa > Chordata > Aves > Charadriiformes > Charadriidae > Anarhynchus > Anarhynchus alexandrinus. The sequence continues at coordinate 451,885 of VUYV01000433.1, forward strand.
CAGATTTTGCTTTCTCTTAGGGTTCTTTCTACGTCTGTTAAGACTATACATTGTGTTCCATGATCATCCAAAGTATGAATTCTACCACCCTTCCTGAAGCCTTTAGCATTACACAATCACGGAATGGTCGGAGTTAGAAGGCACCTTTGGAGATGATCTAGTCCAACCCCCCCTGCCAAAGCAGGGTCACCTACAGCAGGTTGGACAGGAATGCATCCAGGCAGGTTCGGAATGTCTCCAGAGAAGGACACTCCACAACCTCTCTGGGCAGCCTGTGCCAGTGCTCTGGCACCATCCAAATAAATGAGATTTTCCTCATGTTCAGATGTAATTTCCTGTGTTCCAGGATCACTGGGTTGGAGGAATATCTTCTGTGATCCAAATATCTTCAACCAGAGACAAATCACCATCCTGGTTTCAAGTGTCTGCCATGAAACTTGTTCCAATAAAGCCTCTTACTTTGACAAAGGAGTGTGTAATATTTCTCTTGCAAGTCTGTGTAAGGAAGTCAACAAGTTCCCTGGATACATCAGGAAAATAAATTATCTCGTGGAAAAATAGTAATATTTTAAAGCTGATTTATGAGCTGCTGTTTGCTAGTGAATGCCTAGTCTTGAAAGTGATTTTTTGTTGTTGTTGTTGATAAATGCTTTACTAGCAGAATAAAATCCACATAACATGAGTGAACATCTCAGATCTTGGACATCTATTGAACAGAGACAACACTTCACATCCATTTTAGTAATGTCATATGACTTAGCCACATACTGATGTATCCGAACTGTATGTTCCTAAGGAACAATTTTAATGTTGCCATACACTTACAGAAAACTGCTGTTAGCTAGAGTTTGTTAACTGAGAGTAGCTGGTGCTTTCATGTCTGGCCACGTTACCCAGGGGTAAAAAGAGCAGACATTACATTTAATTTTAAATTGAAAGAGTGAGCGCTTTTCTTTCACCTTATATACACAATGACAAGTGGATCATTGAGTATGGGCATGTGATAACCAAATGCAAAGACAAGAGTCTTCTCTGTGATACTAACATATTACATCTGTATTGAAAGCAGAGGATATGTCTGAAGAGGTTTTAAGATATATCAGTCGAAATGCAGAAACATGAGTTTAAGCTTTGCATCTAAGACCAGCCACAGTGTTTGCGTCTCTAAGTGGCACCCTGGAAATCCAAAACAGATGGCCACACTACTTCCTTGCTCTTGAAAGTGACACAGTTTATTCTTTTAGGCCATCTAGACCTTGATGAAATTTTGACCTTGATTCTGAAAGATCTGTTTCCACAGACATATTCCATTCTCTCCTTTTGCATTTCTTTAAATATATTTTTTAAAATATTTCATATCTATTAATAATGTTTATTATTCTTCTCATTATATAGAAGAAATTGGGGGTTTATCTGTTCTTGGACAAATTTAATATTNACTGGAAGGCCAATGACCTTGATTCTGAAAGATCTGTTTCCACAGACATATTCCATTCTCTCCTTTTGCATTTCTTTAAATATATTTTTTTAAATATTTCATATCTATTAATAATGTTTATTATTCTTCTCATTATATAGAAGAAATTGGGGGTTTATCTGTTCTTGGACAAATTTAATATTATAGTGGTAATTGAAATATGAATGAAGAAAAAACAATTGTTCATGGCTTGGATTTCTAAATATTTGTTAAATCGTTTAACTTCAAAGCACAGCTAACAAGGTTTCTTTGGCACTTACTAGTTTTAAAAATACTGTTTGTATAGAATATTACAATACTTTTAAAATTTTCTTTGTTAAAAATATATTGAAAAAAGAAAGTATCAGTATTTTTTTTCCACTTTTTTTTTTCCACTTTTTTTTCCACTTTAAACTCGAGGCTGTTTCTGTAAACAAAATATTTTATTTATTCTGGAAGGTTTGTGGAAAATACCATTTTATGACAAATGTATTTGACAAAAGGCATACAGAGTCAAATCGCTGAAATATGCCTGCAGACGTAAACTCAGCTAAGATTAATTTCACGTTTCGATATGAAACGTATCTGAGAAGAACTTTGTGGTATCACATGCAGGAGATCTGCAGCAGAAAAACGCCATTTAGGATTAAAGATGTTACTCAAAAGATATGTTACTTGGTGGCAGGAACATTGCCATGGGTTTGGTGCCTGCACAGGAGAAAGGGACCCTGATTCTGAATAAGATTTCAGCATAGTTCTGTGTTAGAGGTGATAATAAATGGCCATGCGGGTGAAAGCAACCCACACCTTGTTCATGGTGTTTCTAAATATGGTGTGAGAATGCTTCAAATTATGGATTGATAGGTAATATGTATTTATGTTTTCAAGTCAGACAGCATCATTGGGATCTAGGTTGTTTTCTTGAATAACACAAGCCATAATACTTACATTCCGTTATCTCTGTTCCCAAGAGTGTGCATTACTGATCTCTTGTCTTAATGTAAAGGTGAGTGAGTCGATTGCATCTCTGCATGTGGCTAATTATTTCCCTGTTGAATATTTGGGTTTTATTTATAATCTGAATTTGTCTTGTTTCAAATAACATCTCCTGCATTTGACTGTTTCATTGGATCTTTCTTTTTGCAGGACACTAAGCCTTCACCTATCAGTAATCTTTTCTCCTACCAGTGAAGAAATCTTAACACATGCTTATAGACCTTAATCAAGTTACTTGCTACTCCTCTTCAACATGTTCAATGAGTTTCACACTGTAAGGAAGCTAAATTACTGTTTTATAAGCCCTTTCTAGTATTTTTTTTTTTTTTGCAGGGTGAATTTTAGAAGTGTTTTCACTGATGCCACACGTTATCTTTGTATTACTAATAGCAGTTTTCTGTCTGACATCTTCAGTGATTATATTTATCACCATATTGCAGTCTGACTTGAGGAACTGTGGTAAATGGCCTACTGAAGATCAGGCAAAGCAGATATGCTCTGCACTTCAGGTTAATTTCCCCAATCCTCTGTTAGCACGTGCTCTGAACACATTTATGGTACATTAAATATGTCCTCACACACTTCAACTTAGTAATCTTCATGACAGTCCTGTGAGGTAGGGCAATACCCATTTTTACTAAGACAGAACAGAGATACAAGAAAGTTAAAAAAGGACCCTAATCCTTGAAAGGCATTTAAGTAGATAAAAGACACCGTATTGGAAAATTTAATATACAAGACTCAGGCAAGTCTATGGTGGAGATAACTGGCACGCATCTCTCAGACTCAACCCACAGTGCTATATAATCATGAAAGGTGAGTGTGGGTGATGAGAGCAGTAATGGATGGCACTGTCATAGAATCATAGAATCACAGAATGTTTTAGGTTNTTGGCACATGTCTGTCAGATTCAACCCACAGTGCTATACAATCATGAAAGGTGAGCGTGGGTGATGAGAGCAGCAACGGATGGTACTGTCACTGTCCATCACACAAAAGCATTCCTGAGCTGTGGGATTCAGAAGCCCTCTCAGTTTCCTATATGTGCATGTCTCGGCCACACCATGGCTTCATGTTAGGGCTGGACCTGGGCACACATTGTGCCGCTTTCCTGCACCTCCTTTGCTCTTAGGTGCCTTCAGTGCCTGGGAAGCACACATTGCACCATGAAGGAGGAGAGGATCATGGTATAATTGGAGTAAAGAAGAACAGGGAACTCAGAAGGTCTCCATACAACAGTTTAGCTAAATAGTCCACAAAGAGGTGATCTGAAGCCCCACATGGAGGAGAAGTAGAGTTTGAAGAGATCGTACCATTTCCCACCTCCCATCTCTTACCAGAAGTTTTCTGCACTGTAAATTCATTTTTCCTGTGGGTGTTTCCAGTATCCAAGCCATGCATATCACTCAAAATTTTAATGCTTTTGGTCATTGAGCCCTTACACAACACTTCCAGACTCCTCTCTGACAGAACAGCCTGAGGACATCTTCTTGATGTCAGACCTCTGAGGAGCCCGTTGGGTGTACTGTTCTGACACTATGTTCTCTGAAGCCCATTCCCCTCCCTGAAGTGGTCCTACTCAGTTTTGGGGTTTACAGCAGCTGAATCAAATATTTGTAACAATATTCGATTTGTGATTAAATATTTGTGATTAAAACGGCCAAATATTATTTCAATTTTTGGTAAGGACATTTGAACAGATATGGGGTATGTAGCTAAGATTCTTAGATGGTACAATTCTGGTTTCATCCTTTGAAGGTTTAGTTCCATGAGTTACATTCATTCCAGACAGAAGTAATTTAAAACAAGTACAGTAACATCACAGATGCTTTGGTCAGATTGAACTCTACTGTTTAATTCAGAAATTCATTGGGAGATTTAAAAAGAAAAGACATTTTTAAACCAATGTAGGTTTTTTTTTTTTCTTTAAGCCTAAGACTAGGATCCAGGCTTGAACAAATATTGCATAGATTAGTTATTTAATGGAGTCTTTTCATTCAGCTATTGTTTCTGTTTCTGTAGAAACAATCAGAAAGCACTGATGAGCTTGTCAGAGGATTGTTTAGACTAGTTCAAGGTCATAAAACAAAGAGTCAGGTGGGGGAGTCATAGTTGGGGAATGCAGAATGAATATCAGGGTGAACATCACATTAGGCAAATTAAGCTGGCAAATTGCATGCAAGGAGAAAAGATGAAAACTTTAACGTTGCCATCAGTTAAAATAGACTGATTCTGGAATAAATCTCACTTGTAGAAAGGAATGTATATGGATCTACCCAGTGCCCATAGGTTTCCTTATTTTCTACTCATTAGAGCATAGAAACCTACACACACATGCAGAGAAAAATATCCACGATCCAACATGAGCTTTAACTCTCTCATTAAATTCCTCTATTTTATTTACAGCCCCAAAGAATGTGTTCAAACAGTTTTCTTCTTTGTTACAGAGACTATCAGAGTAACCTCTATAATGTGTATGTGTGAAATTTCTCATAGCTCTGAGACCACAGTGAAGGACTGAAATGTATTTATGTCCTTGAGTGCAAAGGCAATGAGGAACAGATCAGACAGTAAGACCTAAAGAAACCAGACTCAGAGTCCTCCAGGAACAACCTCTCAGTATTCCAAAAGCATCACTTCCAGAGCTGGGGAAACAACCAAATTTATTGGGACTTTTTGGAAAGCTTCAGCAAGAAAGAAGGGATTTGAATGTTTAACATTCTAAACAATTGCAGTTGAAAATGCAGTATTTTTTGGTTACTTTATCCTACCCATTTTGTTTGGAAAAGAAAAAAGTTTCTTGTGAAGATCTGTGAAGTATCATTTAAAGTATTATTTTCACTTGATTGTTTTTTAAAACATTACATAGCAAGATAACAAATTTTTTTGAGAATATTTGATATGTGAAATACATTATTTTCTTAATTCAGGCAAGAAAGTAAAAAAATAAAAAAATAAAATCTTTTTCTATTTTTTTATTTGCAATCCAAGTTTATTCTTCATTTGCAAAATTCAAATATAACTAGTTTGCTACTATGACTCAAACATAAGATCTTCTGACAATTAAAGCACTTATGATCTTATAAACATATTTGCAAATAATTAACTCTACTTCCTTAACAGGGAGGTGATTTGAGACAGCCAGCATGGCTTCACCAAGGGCAAGTCCTGCCTGACCAACCTATTGGCCTTCTATGATAGAGCGACTACATCAGTGGACAAGGGAAGAACTACGGGTGTCGTTTATCTGGACTTCTGTGAGGCCTTTGACGTGGTCCCCACAACATCCTTCTCTCTAAATTGGAGAGATACGGATTTGATGGGTGGACTGTTCGGTGGATGATGAGTTCTTTGGATGGTCACATCCAGAGGGTAGTGGTCAGTGGCTCAATGTCTATATGGAGATTGGTGACAAGTGGACTCTCTCAGGGGTCCGTATTGGGACCAGTACCAGTCACTGCATCAGTGATATGTGGGGTCAAGTACACCCTCAGGAAGTTTGCAGACAACACCAAGCTGAGTGCTGTGGTTGACACACCTGAGGGTTGGGATACCATCCGGAGAGACTTGGACAAGCTTAAGAAGTGGGCCCGTGTGAACCTCATGAGGTTCAATAGGGCCAAGTGCAAGGTTCTGCAACTGGGTCAGGGCAGCCCCTGGTATCAATACAGACTGGGGAATGAAGGGATGGAGAGTAGCCCTGCCGAGAAGGACCTGGGGGTACTGGTGTCTAAGTTCCGTATATGATGTAAAAAGCAAGAGGCTAATTTTCTTCTGAACTGTGACCTTAACAAACATGCCTCTTTGATACTGTGCAACAGTCAGACTTCTGTGGGTAAGCATGCATTTTTTGCAACATAAATTAATTTAACATAATGATTACAAATTTTCACAATAATTAATACATCAACATATTCCAAAGAATAGCACTAAACTTAACTCATTCTGATTTTAAACGAGGAGTCTATATTTAGCTGGTAATAATATATTACAGCGCTCTTGTCAGTGGTGATGATCTCATCTTAGCTGGGCAGTAAGCAGACTTTTAAATGATTTACAAATAGCAGAAAACCTACGAGGCCTGGCTGGTAAAAGAGAAGAAAGGGATGATGAAAGCTTTAGGGTTCAATTCTCCATGGTCTCTGAGATATGATGCTAATTTAATATAGTACAAATTACTATTCACATTCATTAGCATCAAACTAAGCAATATGCAATCACAGCCAAGTTCACAATTAGCATTAATGATATTCTCAAAGTGGGGAGAAAAAATAGAGGATTGAGTTTTACACTACAGACAAGATAATACCAGGAAAATAATGCCAGGGATTAGTGTCTAAGATAGAAATTTATTTCCAGCGTGTTTACAAGTCCCAGAGCACAAGGAGCCTGAAGTTAACGCACAGATAGGACATTTCTATCTGCAGATTTTCACATCCAGCTTCTTCCAATTTCACCTGGTCCTCAGTAGATACAGTCTAAGTGGAGCTGAGGACAAAGCTGGGGTTACTCTAAATTACCTTTGCCTTGTCCTACAGTCCAGCTCCTCACCACACCTTTGTTAGAAGCTTTTTGGAGAATGAAATGTTCAGGTTCTGGATGTACCTGTATGTCTTCTCTGATTACATGGAGAGTCTGACACAATTTCTCATAGACTAAACAGTGAAATTTAGTTAGCTGCAGCTGGTGAAAAAATATTCCTCTTTTGGAGTCAGCATTCATTAAAACTTCATTCATAGATTTTTGAGATGCAACAGATTGTTGCAAGCATGTGGTTTAGCTTCCTCCATTACAGGAAAAATTTTACCCTTCAAAATGGGTAACATTTGGTCTGGAACACCACCCCTATGAGGACAAGCTGAAAGAGTTGGGGTTGTTCAGCCTGGAGAAGACTCCGGGGAGACCTTAGAGCCCCTTCCAGTACTTAAAGGGTGCCTACAGGAAAGCTGGAGAAGGACTCTTTATCAGGGATTGGAGCAATAAGATGAGGGATCACAGTTTTAAACTGAAAGAAGGGAGATTTAGGATAGGTATCAGGAAGAAATTCTTTACTATGAGGGTGGTGAGACACGGCCACAGGTTGTCCAGAGAAGTTGTGACTGCCCCATCCCTGGAGGTGTTCAANTACCCCCTGAGGTGTTCAAGGCCAGGTTGGACGGGGCTTTGAGCAACCTGGTCTAGCAGGAGGTGTCCCTGCCCATGGCAGTGGGGTTGGAACTAGATGATGTTTAAGGCCCCTTCCAACCCATTCTGTGATTCAGTGAAAATCAGCTTCATTAATGTGAGGGTTGAGGAGTTTTTAAGCAACACACTATGCAGTTCAGTCCTCATTTAAAGACTTCTAAGAATTTAAGGTCTTCTTATATCCCATGACATATTATTTCAAGGACTGATTGCCCTCCCTCCTACAAGTGGGGGTTTCCATTTAATTTTAATTGGTTTTCACCTTCACTTTCAAAGTATTTTTTATATTATTCCTTTTGAGGTCCTTTTTTTGTGTCTGGTCTGATTTTATCATCTTATGTCCTTTGGTGACTCAGATCCTGAACTGGACTGTATAGTCCAGAAATTCATTCTGTCATGCCATATACTCAGATGGCATAAACTCATGAACTTCCCTTTCCCTGTTCCATATTGCTGTGGTATTGGCTGGTGAGATGATACCTCAGGTGGGGGGTTAGGAGTTGTGCGTGTGTAGCGATATATGGAAGAAGCCTGGTCCTTTCTGTCAAAGCATTACATGGGAGATCAACTGTATATAATTACACACTTTGACCACAAGGCTTTGTATTTAGTGATGTTAACTGCTTAGAATCACTGCTTTTCAGTCTGCCAGCACCTATGCATAATTTATATACTCTTCCTTAAGTAAAGCCATTCATCTTGTCCCTGGCTATAGCAGGGGGGTTGGAATTCAATGATCTTCAAGGTCCTTTCCAACCTAAACCATTCTATGATTCTATGATCTTTTCTGACCACTTCTAGCTAAGTGGCTGGCAAAGCGTATGATCGCACAGAGAACACAAAGAGCACACATTTGCTGATGATGCGTTGATCCAAGCTCTGCATGATCAGATATTTAGCGTGGTGCTGGGATTGACCTAACATTACTTAGACTTCCAGAAAGTACTTTTGTCTCGGGCACAGCACCACATAATGCACCTGTATGGCACCTGGAAAGGCAGTAGCTGGATTTGCAGGCAAAGATTCTTACAAGATTTTTGCAACTTGTCACAAGTTTTAATTCTTTTTACATCATCAGTGAGAGAGAGACTGCTATTCAGATTAGCGTTGTGCACCCCAAACAACCTGCCTTGAGAGCTGCGAAGCTCGAAACCGAGGCGCTCTCATCTTGTAATTTGAAATTTACTTTTACATTAATTAATGTAAGACTGCAGTCTGGAAGGAGAATCTTCTGAGAATATTATGCTTTTTAAAGCAATGCAAATCTTCCACTGCTGAAGAGACTGGAAATCTTTACAGAAATTTTCATAACATTTGATGTGAGTCCTAGATGTGATCAAGACAGTAGCTGTACATTTCCTACTCTGACATATAACCTCTCTTTTAAGGTGTCAAAATATGAGTTTCTTTTTCACTGGGGGAAAAAAAAAAAAAACAACCCAAAAGAAAAACCAGAAAACACTGTGGCATGCAATGGGACGTGTGTGTCTCAAACACCTTTTCTTTTTTTTTCCTTTTAATAATTATTAGATGGCTTAAATGATTTACAGGATTAAAAAGAGTAAAAAGAAGAATTCCCGGGTGAACAGCTATTTCAAATGTAGAATTATTATGTACATCTACAATCAACTACTGGGAAAATTGTTAAGACTCATGGTATAGAATGTTGGCTTCTGACAAATCCAAGCTAATATGTAATTATAATTCCATAAACCTACCATTTCATAATTTTGAAAATGTGAAACACTTTTTTGCAGTGCTCTCACCTTCCCTGCTGTCTGACAATTCATTGCTTTGGGAAAAGTTTCTTAGTTGCAAGGCAGCTTTGTTATCTCCAGTACAACAAAACACTTGTGATGGCAAAACAAATAACTTACCCCAATGATTCAATCTGTCTTCATGGCTTCTTCCTAAGAAGATGAACTGAGAAATCAATTTTCTGGGGCATCTTTTTCAGATCTATTCACCCTCACCCACTTCCTTTAGTAAAATGCTCACCTCTGTTTAGGATGGACTGAATCACCCTCCAGGAATGTCATTTTTTATCTCAGTATGCCTTGGACCTAGACAGCAGTTTAATATTCATAGAAAATCATAGAAATCCAATAGTAGAAATTTAGATTCATAGATGCAGCTCTCTGGAGGAGAACTCAAAAGACCATCTCTTCCATATTTCTGACCTAAGGGAGGGTCAAACTTTATCTAAATCATTCTTGACATATGATTGACTGTCCCATTCTTAAAACCTGCAGCGAGGGCAGAAGGAGATTTCACGCTCACAAAAGCATGCATAGTGCGGTGGGTAACTACCCTTGCTGGTTGACAGGTTTTTTTCCTGATGTCTAACCTAACAAGCATTCATTGAACCAAATAAATGTCTGCTGAAGTGGCGACTAGAATTCCAGGTGCAATGACAATCTTTGTTATGCAGATAGAAGAGAAACTTGACTGAACCCACTATGTCCTGAGAAGTGCCCTGGATTTTCAGGCTTAACACTGTACTTCCACTCAGGACAGTTTACCGAGGAAGAAGCAGGAAAAAGATGAATATATTCTTTTATTTGTCTGAAATGTTTATTTATCTATTTTTCTTAGCTACTATGTCACACAGCTATCAATCTAGTGTTCCTACAGAAGCATGACAACATAGACTACATTCAGTGGATGTCTTCCTGCTTTTCTATATTGAATTAGTGCTGTCACTAACACCAACAGCACTTGAAAAGCAAAAAGCATCTCTCATTTCCCTAGAAATTCCTGGCTGTGGACCTGTGGAGCTCTCTAGTGTGATGGCCCACTTCAAGTGGGAGTATTTCTAGCAACAGGTAAAGACAGAAATGATCAGAACAAGAGGGAATTGCTTCAAGCTCCAACAGGGTAGATTTAGACTGAACATTAGGAAAGAATTTTTCACAGAAAAAGTGGTCGGGCAATGGAATAGGCTGCCCAGGGAGGTGGTTGAGTCACCATCCCTGGATGCGTTTAGAGCCGTTTAGATGTGGTGTTGGGGGATATGGTGTAGGGGAGAGCTTTGTAGAGTAGGGTAGATGGTTGGACTCGATGATCCCAAGGGTCTCTTCCAACCTAGACAATTCTATGATTCTATGATTAGGCTGTTATTTCCTCTCATGCCCATTGGTCCAGCCAACTTGCAACCTGTCTTACAGTCCTCCTTTCCAGTCCCCATTTCCAAATGAGAACACTGGGGGAGATGGCATTAGAAGCCTTAATAAATCAAAGTATGTACAACCACCATTAGCAGAATTACTTGCGCATTTGCGGAAGGAAATTGGATTCTTCAAGAACAATCTGCCCTTGGGAAATACATTTTTCACTGCTCCTCATTACCATTTTCTCCTTCATGTGCTTGGACATGGGCTCAAGGAGTATTTGCTTTATCATATTTCAAGTGATGGAGGTGAGACAGACCAGCTTCCAGTTACCTTGTTCCTCCATCTTCATTTCCTTAAAGGTGGGTACAACGTTCGCTTTTTTCCAGTGGTCAAGGACTTTCTCCAATTATGGCAATACTCCACAAATTATAGAGAAGAGCCTCACCCTCACATTGACAACATTTCTGCACTCTTGGGTCTATCCCATCCAGCCCCGTAGATCTGTATGCATCCGAGGAAACTGTGTAGTTTCTAAACTATTGCTCACCAGCAGTGGCTCCGTCCCAAACTTCATCTAGCCTTTAGCCTTCTCATCTTGTATTTAAAGTCCTAAATTCTGCTCTGATATTTCTTCTTTACCACCCGTCCTTGTTTTCACTTCCATACTATCTCTCTGTGTTTAAAAAAAGTGTCTTGCTTAGCTGCAGGGGTCTTCTGATTAGGGGACTGGAGCATCTTTCTTATGAGGAAAGGCTGAGGGACTTGGGTCTCTTTAGTCTGGAGAAGAGAAGACTGAGGGGGGATCTTAACAATGCTTATAAATACTTAAAGGGAGGGTGCCAGGGGGATGGGAACAGTCTTTTTTCAGTGGTGCCCAGTGACAGGACAAGAGGTCATGGACACAAATGTGAACTTAGAAAGTTCCATCTAAACATGAGGAGGAACTTCTTTCCTTTGAGGGTGGCAGAGCACTGGCACAGGCTGCCCAGAGAGGTGGTGGAGTCTCCAACCCTGGAGACGTTCAAAACCCACCTGGATGCATTCCTGTGCAACTGCTGTAGGTGACCTTGCTCTGGCAGGCGGGTTGGACTAGATGATCTTCAGATCTTCCAAACCCAACCATTCTGTGATTCTGCTGAAATTCCCAGACTTCCTGCATAATGGGACATTTGTTCCTCAGTTTTCTTTGTAAATCAGCTAACTCTCTTGCCTTTTTTCCCTGTTGAAATTTCTTAGGGAATTCTGCCCAGGAATTCCCTAAGCCAATTGTAATCTGCTGTCCCAAATCCCTTCTTGGCTCTTCTGCTTGCCTTCCCAGCCTTCCGCTACATCAACTCAATCATCTCGTGTTCACTGTTGTGGCCACGTTTGCCACCAATTCTTCCCTGTTTGTGAGCAGAAGCTGAAAGAGAGAATTACCCCTGGTTGGCCCCTCTGACATTTGTGTTAATAAGCTCTGACCAACACCATCTAGAACTTCCCTGCACTGTTCTCACAATGCTACACTGCCCTTCTATCAGGCAGGTGGGTGAGTGGGTAGGTGGGTGAAAAAACCCTCACTGAAGGCAGGGAGCAGCATGCCAGTTTTCAAACCAAAGCTCTTCCCGTTCAGACAGCTGCCCGTGTCTCACAGCTGTTTTCTATAGAAATGAAAGTATTCCAGCCTCTGCTCGCTTCAAGTGGCTCAGTAAATTTGAGATAGACAAAATAACTGGAATATCAGTAGAATGATTCTTTCCTTCTGACTTTACCTCATTTGCCTTCTTATGCTTTTCTTAGAGGCAAAAATATAGTATTTTAGCATTACTCTTTACCCATAGGTACAGAGACTATGAATAATGGGTGCGAGAAGGCCTATTCACATACACGCTGTATATTTTTGCCTCCTCTGTCTTTCTTGATTTTTCTTTTTAAAACCATGAATTTGCTTTCCTTAAATCTAATATCCTTGTTAGTCCTTTCATTACCTTTGGAAGGTAATGGTACCATCTGGCATTTAAACAAAAAAAACCATCAAAATGAGAAAAGTCATTGGGAACTTCACATATCTGTAAAAACTAATATATGATATATATGCAAACTGCGCTGCATATGTACCATAATGTGACACTGGTGTGTCTCTGTTGCCTCCACTGAAGATCTGATTTACTCAGAAGAACATAGAAGGGGCTTCAAAACTCTACTGCATTAAGTCCACAGGAACTCTTGTCTCCCTCCTGGAGGTTGTTTTAATCTGAATAATGACAGTAAAATTATTTCATTGACATCTCAAGGAGCCATCCACCAAGGAGAAGAATCTTCAGTCTTCATACACCTGAGGTCAGAAGTCATGAAATCATGCCTTTCTGATTTCCAAAATGAAAGATAAGTAGCAATAATCCACATTCGTTATCACAGAAATGATTTTTAAGAAAAAAAAAATAATCACGATATGCTCTAATTACTACCCTTTTATCTGTCCTTACTTGAACTTTTGCTTGAGGCTTTTGGCAGATGAAATCAAGTGAATAGAGAAGTATATTTTAGCTAACAAGCTTCCTAGTCTAAAAATTCCTCTTGAGTGCATGATTCAAGCAAATTAGAAAACAGAGAGAGAGAGAGAAGGAGAAAAAGCAAATGGAAGACGATTGCCTGGCTAATTTAATACTTTTGGTACACAATTAGCACACATCAGGCTAGTCGATAGGAGGCTGCCCTGCAGGTCAGGCTTTCGCAGAGCGATGTGCTTTGAATGGCTCGTTGAACTGTCAGTAGGGTCTGCTCACACGCTGGGGAAGCGCTCCGCACAGTTTGCACCTGACAGCTTGCCAGGGATTAGCTGTCAGGAAAGTGCCACTCGGAATTTCCGCTTTCTGTGATGGCTTCTATTATCTGGTAAACAGCGGCCGAAATGTGTTATTCTACAACCTGCTCTCACCCTCAAAACCATCTTCCAGGTTAGTGGGTTGGCAGGATGGACGCTGAACAAAGCTTGTTCACTCTCTCTATTTTGGGTGGGTATGGAATAAAAAAAAATAAAATTGCACAACTCCAGCATTTTGTGCATCCTTGTAACAGAGTAGAAAAAATGATGAATGGCTGCTGGAAACACATCCTTACATCTTTCTGGCTAGAGACGGTAGGCTGGACAGTGAAATCCTGTGTGGAATTGAAAACAGCTGGTTGATGTGACTTGCCGCTGTGCTCAAAGTTCAACTGCTACTTAGATTTGAGGTCAGAAGAGAATGCGAGTGTTCCCTCCAGGCTAAATTGGCAGGCATGATTGTTTGTTTGCTTTTATGTCTTCCTCTGCAGGCAGCACATCGTCAGCTTTCAGTAATCACCTTTTTCTCTTGAATTGTCTAATTGATTAACAGAATTAAGTTGTCACAGCAATTCATCCTTAGCCCAAAGTTTGCTGCTTCTGCCTCACGCCTAAAAAAGGGAACATGCAGAAAGTCTTATCTTTTCCATATCTGATGTTATAATAAAAGATATTCCCTTACCATACATATTCATCTTTACTGTGGTGTGGTACTGTAGACCCCTAACACACTCAAAGATATATAGATGTCTTCATCTCAACATGGATTACACTGTTGAAATTAGTTGAAATAAATTCTGCAGTGCAGAAGTCTACATCTGAACCAGTCAACTTCAGTTCCTTTTATGGACCCGGTGGATAGGAACAGACATGGCATATCTGATCTATTTTAGATGTCTACTTTAGTCAGATATATCACATCCCAGAAATGCCTATTTCTTTCTGTCGACTCATTTAATTCTGGGGGAAAAAAAATCTGGTTTTGTAGTTCAGAAGTACACAATTGTATTTAAGCAGAAAAAAAAACCCATTACTAAAAACAAATGAAAGAAAATTGACTTTATTGCAACAGCAAAGATGCAGAGTTCCAAAATAATAGGGTAACACCTCTCTTTTAGAAGAAAACATTGAAAGTAATATGAAACTAATTACTTCAGGGATTCAGTTATCAGAAAATATTGATAGATTCATTTTCCTTAAATCACTTTAGTAACCAGAAGACATCTTTGAAACGTAAACTGGGAATAATCTCATGATAAGAAAATCACCTAATTTAAGCACAAGTGTAGTGAATAGCAGAATAACCATGACAGAGATCTGCCCAATTTTTACTTTTAGAATTTAAAATATTATCCTTTTGATTTTTGGACATGTCAGACAAGTAAGATGTGTGAAGTCATGGAACACTAACAATTATTTCTAGAAGCACCTGGGAGCTAATTGTACATGCCACCTACCCTATCAGTATCTCAGTCTGTAAAAGGAAAATAAAGAAATAAATTACTGCTCTAGAAGTTGACCCTGATATATTGTATTTCCCACAACTTTAGAGGAAAAAAACCCGACCACCACCAACAACAAAACAAGTCCTTACAGTTTCCCATCATAGGAACAATTTTTTTCCAGGTTCAAGGCATACTACTTACTTTCTGATCTCCAACTGGAAGCACAGAAAAAACAAGGTATATAACATAACCTTATATAACTAAACAAACCTAACTGGTTCCCAAATATCAGAGTCTAGAAGAAGTTACTTGTCTGCATGATGGATATAGCTGCAGAAAACTCATCTTGTTTTTTTCAGTACATTATTCTCATTATTATTTCCTGGTCTGAAACGGTAATCCTGAAGGCATTTTCTTGGACAAGAAATTATCTTCAGTAGGAGATATTATCTGAAATTCTAGGCAAAAGATCTTAAATCGGAACAGAAACACTCTTCAGAATGACTGAACGCTGTACTTCCTCAGTCAACGGGAAACATGAAAAACTCTGTGCCTTATTGCTATGCTAGTCCCATCAGGGACACCAGCAAGATAATAGTGCTGGTACCTAAATTGAAGAGATGGATGGATTTCACACTCTTTCAGAAAATCAGACCTCTCTAAATTGCTTTACATTACACATTAAAAGAAATAAAATAAAATCAGGAGCACAACAAATCCACAAGTGAAAATCCTTGATATGACCTTCACACACCCAGTTGATAGATTGCTATTTTTGGCAAAGATGCATTCTGTCATTGCAATGAACTCTGTTTAAGCACTTAAAAAAATTGCTCAATATGTTAGTATATTTTTTGGGTGTTATAATTACCCCAAAAATATACTAGACAGTGTAACTGAAATGATAGGTTTTAACTTGCCCATTTCCAAAGGGAGATTTGCAACACAGACTTAAATAAATACAGTAATGATTTGGAAAAACAAATAAATAAAAAAGCAATTGGACAAAAATAATATAAGAAATCCATAAAAGCGTTCCAGAAATTACCACAAAAATTCATTGATGTCAAAAACTTGCATGCAACCAGAGCACTTCTGATAAATTCATTAAATACAAAAACACCAGCTCGGAATCATCATTACAGCTGATGCCGTAAGTTGTAGGCCATTGGGAGATCGTTCTGGGAAGTATCACCATACATTTCTCCTGTCCTCACAGTTTTTATGGGTATTTATTATTGACTACTGCCAGCAACAGAAAAAGTGCCTAGACAGACCTCGTCTCTAACTTACTAGAGATGTGGCTAAATTTGAGAATGAAGGGTAGGGTACAGTGATGAGCAGAGAGGAATCAAGTTCCTTTTCTCTCCTGGAGACTCTGTGTGAGATTCAGTTTGTCCGTCCACAGTGTTTTAAGGTTCAATGCAATGGCTCACACATGTGTCTAAAACCATCACAGAGTACTTGAGACTTCAACATCTGTCTAGCAGTTGTGGCAAAGGAACTGCAGTGAATGAACATCCAACTTGAGCAGGACTGGAGGGCAGGTAAGATACTCCAAAGGATATCACACGTTGCTAGGTACTCATGCGTTGGAACTAAGCCACTAGTAAAAATAGTCAATAAAGACTAAAGAAAATTGCACTTACTGTTAAATAAATACCTACTGTTTTGTCAGCTGAATTATTAAAGACTAGTGTTATTTTATGTTGACTGTACTGACCAGATCTCCATCTGCTGTAACGGGAAGCTGGAGACCTCACGTAGATGGAGGTAACTTCACATATGCACCTATATTTAGATGTCTTAAAGTGGAATTGCATCCCACCACAGGGCCGCAATTCCTCTTCCTAATCATAGGTGTCTAGCGCTATTCTAGACAGCAGACTGTCCACGATGTCTCCACAGGGCTAGTAAACGTGACAGTGGACCCACAAGAGAGCCGCCTCTTTCTGGAGCAGTGGCTGGAGGTCAGGTGGGAAACCTTAACATGCTTCAAACAGCACCAGGTTATCTGTGAGTCTTCCATGGTCCATGGCTCTTGGAAATGCTTGTCCTGTCCTTTTCCAACCTCTGCCTTTTCTGCCTTTATGATACAGGATTTTCTGTTATTATGTGTTAGATCACAGTATCTAACACAGCAAAACTTTGTTTCTTGGGTGGATCTGTGTGTCCTAACGTAATAGAAATTTTAAATAACACTGAGTGAATGAGGCAATGCAAGGGACCTGAAACAGAAAGTGACTGCAATACTTATTCAATCCATGATAAAAATAAACTTTATAATACGTTATTATTGTAATTATTAAATTATTCTAAAACATCACAATAGATGAGTAACTGTAATAGAAGGAACAAGGTGAGCTCTCCAAATTCTGATCAATAAAAGCAGATTTAGAAAGAAGGTGAGAAAGAAAATCTTCAATACTACTAATTTTCACCACTGCCTAGGGAAATGCGTAAGACTCAAAATAGGGACCTTTGAGGTATGAGTATTTCCAAGCCTGCAGAGTCTCTGAAAGGAGGATCCTTTGAGGACATCTTCTTGCTGTAACAAAACTTTAACCTCAAAGGATCTTTTTGATCCTTAGCTTGGGAGGAAAGACTTCCAACTAATTTATGATGACATTAGAGGATAACAACATGCACAGTAATGAATTCTCTTCAGCCTTTGGGCTGTAGCTGTGTTTTACTGTCTCCAGGAAAATAAAAGGGGATGCATGGAAATAGTCAGCATTTGTATTTTAATTGCCCCTGCGGATGCTAACTGTTTTGTAAAGAAGGCAACATCTAATGCTATGAGAAAAAAAGAGAATGTTTCTAAGTTAAGTTCTTATAAGAATAAGAGACAAAGTCCAACAGCAGCAGTGAAGTTCCTATATGCTGAAGACAACGGCACTAATTTGATTTATTACCATTTAGGGTGAGCGTTCGGGAGAAACACATGGGAAATTTTGGTGAGTCCTGGAAAGGACAAGTGGGAAGGAAGGATGGGATGTAAAGGTTGGGACAGAGCCTCTTCTCATGTGGAAGAATCTGGTGCCTTACAGCAATTTTACAGGTCTTAGGTAAATTAAATAACTCTACACGAACGAAAGGCTTTGAAAGGAAATCTGATATGATAAGACTCTTTGGGACTGGAGAGATGACCCGTATCCTTCATGCAAGTAATAGGTAATAAGAAAAGAATAGGGTTGCACTGTCTTTGAACTTATTTTCTAGTTGGGTTTAAAAAGTTTGCCTTTGACCTTTCTTCAAGGCATCATATACACCCTGAAGGATGATTTTGTGTTAAAAGATAGCCATTTGTTTAAACAGAGATTTTAAGATTTAAAGCACTACTGGTACTATGCCCCAAATTCTTCCCTGCCATTAAGTATATGATGTTATAGTTAAAGTATTTGTGTTCAAACACTGGGAAGAAGGGAAAAAGGAGTGTTTTAGTTTGCTTCCTCCAGTCCCAGTAGCAAGCTTGTCTAAAAACTCGACTTCAGAGATAAAAATCTTCCTGTTTAACCAGTTTCTATTTCTTTTTAATAGAGATGGAGCATATTAGTCAAGATGGAATGGATTTTCCATTTCCTTTAATAGAGTGGAATGGATTATCCTAGTCTGAAGACCAGACCAGGCTCCAAATCACAACAAAGTAGAGATTGACATTTTCCTTACCTTTCCTGTAATTTAAGAAAAGTTGGAAATACAATTGGGGTCTTGACTACTCAAGCTGCCTTGCTGATATCTTAGCGGTTCATAAGGACAGAGCTCAGCGTCCAAGGTAATCTCACTGATCCATACAAACTGGCCTCTAGCATTGCACAAAGTCCTCTCCAACTTGCCAATTTCATTAATATGTGTCCCCAGCTAAACGAGCTACTGTGTGGGAAATAATTCCATAGCCATAACGTATTTTTGCTTTCCAAAGCCACAGCAAAGTGGTCTTTGGTGCTGAGAGCATGCAAGAAAAATCACTCTGTGTTTTAAAAGATCCTGAGACTAGATCATGTTATTTCAACATAACATTTATTTCTTGCTGTCTCTGGGTCACGAAGCTCCAAAGCCTTTAAACTAGATTTTGATCTGAATCTCACTAAACATCCAGCTTCCAATACATCGACCAAACAACTAGATTACAAAGCAGTTTATTTCTACTGTAGAGAGCAAAACCCACTATGGGTTAATACAATCATGCAAACATGAAACCTATATAGAATTAAGGGGGAGGGAAAGACAAAACTAAGAAGTGCTGCAAACTTGAAAAAAGCCTGTCTCAGTAACTGGCCCCAAAATCATAGTATCATAAAAATGGTTTTATAAATGTTTCTGTAGTGAAATACGGACAGTTATGTGGAATAGTTATAAAGCAGTATTAATGTATCTATGTGAATATATTGTATACATGTGTATGGTTTTACACGTGAATAAGCATATTTGGGACCTCTGAGGTGCACGAACTCCAAATCTAAAATAGGATAACATGTCCATCTCCCTGCAGGTCTGAACACTCCAGGAAAACAATTTTCCATCCCAAATATTATATTTTGACTGAGTTTGTGATCCTTTGAAGGCTCATTTCTGATATTGCTTGTGAGAAATGTGAGCTGACCCACTAGAACATAACAACTTGCTATATATGTGGGTTAATGGTATTATTTCACGGGCTGAAGAGACACAACTGGATGTCACAGTGACCTGTGGCACAGGGGGAAAGTTCCCTGTATGGGCTAACCAGTATGGAAACTTTCTCCCTGCTGCAGAAACTGCTGACATTTAGTTATTATTTGGTAGACAAGGCAGGGAATGGAGGACAACACAAAGGGCAAGCGAAAAGAAAAAATAAAGCACAGAGAAAGATCTGAAAGAAATGTCATGTTCTCTTTGCTCGGTTACGTGATTAAGGGCTAATCTCTCTGAACACAAAGAACCGGGGAAGCCGCTGAATCCTTGTAACCTAATCAGAGAATCTGCTCCTGGTGGGTGAGTCAGCCAGAGAAACACCTTCTCAGGAATGCCCTGCAAACTGGAGGGGTTTAGTCCTAAGCCTGAAGGGGTTAGGACTTATTATGGGATGCAGAAGGGGGAAAGAATTTGGATATTTTTTCAAAGTTGTTACGGGATGTTTTAAGGAGATTGCAGGAATGTGCCAGACTGCTGATGGGATGTTTAGCAGAAGGACCAAAGGCCGGGGAAGGGAGGGATCAAGATGGATCAGGAAGGAAAAAAGAGTGGGAAAATAAAGGGAAAAGGGTTATAGGTAGACAGGCTGATGGTCCATATGTTTGGCTGAGCCCTTCACTTGGTCACCATAATCCATCCGATCTCCTTCCTAAAGCCTATTGCTATGTCCTGTGCTAGTGAACTCGCTGTTCTGAGCCAGTATATAAACGTGACGAGCTGCAAGCCAGGCTGGATGTGAGCAGATCAGGAGGTCTGGTGCCAACTGCTAGACTGGGGCCACCAGCCTCAGGGACTTGAGAGTCCTGGTACAAGCCTCAGGGAAGGAGTGGGACATAGGGGCCAGCTGTTGGATAAACTCTCCAGCTGCTGGAGAAACCTACACTGTGTGTATATATTCCTGTAGAAACCTCAATCCCAGTCAGCTGGGAAGGAGGAAGACGATGGGGTCGTCTATGCTGTTAAAGTTTATGTGAGTGCTGTGTGTGTACAGGGTGGTGGTAAAGCTTCTGCTCGCTCTCTGTGTTCACGTTTGTGTGTGTGTGCCTACTGAGAATACGTGTTCAACTTTGTTGCTGGCTGAACTTGGAGACATAAAGCCACAACAGCTTCACAGCTGGGAGAGGAGGAATGTACTGGGTCCTGAATCCCATTTAATTTGGCTGCCTTTAATATGTACAGCATCACAAAGTCCAGGAGACAAGGTGGATACCCAGATGATCAACCCAAGGTACATAATTGTGTGTAGAATCATAGAATAGTTTGTGTTGGAAGGGACATTTAAAGGCCATCTAATCCAACCCCCCCAGAATAAGCAGGGACATCTTCAACTAGATCAGGTTGCTCAGAGCCTCATCCAACTGGACCTGGAATGTTTCCATTGACTGGGGCACCTACCACCTCTCTGGGCAAGCTGGGTCAGTGTTTCACCACCCACACAGTAAAAAATTTCTTCCTTCCATGTAGTCTGAATATATCCTCTTTTAGTTTAAAAATATTACCCCTTTTCCTATCTCAATAAACCCTGCTAAAAAGTTTGTCCCCATCTTTCCTGCAGACCCCCTTTAAGTATTGAAAGTCCTCAAGAACGTGTCCCTGGAGCCTTCTCTTCTCCAGGCTGAACAACCCCAACTCTCTCAGCCTCTCCTCACAGCAGAGGTGCTCCAGCCCTCTGATCATGTTCCTGGCCCTCCTCTGGACTCGCTCCAACAGGTCCATGTCCTTCTTATGTTGGTGGCCCCAAAGCCGGACGCCATACTCCAGGTGGAGTCTCACAAGAGCAGAGCAGAGGGGCAGAATCACCTCCCTCAACTTGCTGGCCACACTGGTTTTGATGCTGCCCAGAATGCAGTTGGTTTTCTGGGCTGTGAGAGCACATTGTTCGCTGTTGCATGTGTATCACAACCTTGTGATATATTGAGTGTTGTCTCATGGCCTCTGTGTGGTCCGGAGTTGAAGATACTCATTGCTTTTTGTTGGAGAACAGAACTCAGCAAGATCAAAGGCCAAATCTTCCACAGGGGGACTACACTGCAGGAATTGTACCACTTAACCCACGGACAGAAGGTACTACTGCTATAACTTCTCACTGCATTTGTGGTCGCAATGGAGCAGTACCAATTTACCCCATCTTCCCAAGCAGAAAAGTATCCTGCTGTTTTTAGACCAGCATTTATAGTTGCTGTACATCATCCTTTCTCTATTATCCACTTTTTGCTTTACTGTCGCCCTTGTTTTATTACAGTATTTTTGATGTTGTATGAAATCAATTTTGCAAGGCTTTAAAAGGCAGTTAAAAGGTGAAACATAATTGATTTTTTCCCCCTCTATAAAGGCTGGACAATACACTTCCTTAGTAATGATCATTACATTCTGGGAGTGTTAATGCCATTCCTTTGCCGACATTTAATATGATTATCTAATTGTTTTTCATTTACATTTGGTAATAAAAGCCAGTCTAAATATTTTTAATAACATTTCCATCCTGCTGGTTGACCTTTCTGTTGACTTTCAGAAGCTCCTGCCTCACAATATACCAGGGAACTCAGCAAAAATATAGATGGCTTGTTTTTCTCTTGACATTGGTTTTTATTTGGCCATGGAAAAGAGCTCTTACATATTGCTTTGCCCCGTCTACCTTCCCCCATAAAGGACTATGCCTTGTAGATTATATTATTTTTTTTTGCAGGAACACTTCCAGAATAAAGTCTTTTTTTACTAAGTTGCGTGTTTTGATTTTAACACCCCTAATCTTGGTTGTCAGCAATTTTGCAGGCTCATATTGAGGCTGAATTTGCTTTCACCTAACTTTACTATCTACAAGCTGAATACTTAATCTGAGGCAGTTGTCTAAATTTCATGTATATTTATTAGAGACATCTCAGCTCTGTCTCAGAATGGGATGAGGCACCTTCTGGTGCTGAATCTGTCAGTCCAGCCGCTACAGCGGGAGCCCAGCTCACTAACTTAGACTAGGCTCATTACTCTTAGGCAGATACAATAAATGAAAAAAATCCCTTTCCTGACACATAGCTCTAACAGTAACAGCTGCAACTTATCCAAGTTCATTCAAAGCCATTGCGGTGCCCTGCAAGGAGGTGGGAGCGCAGCCATTTTGCATTTGGGAAACCCATAATGTGCACAGAAGCATGAGAGCACATGACAGACTGGGTCTATGTGATGCGGTGCCTACAGGGAGAGACGGGGCTTGGCTCGTCCCTTCCCATTCCACAGCCCCAAGTAACAAGTTGTGTAAGTGTCTGATGGGGCTTACAAATGGAGTTCATGGCCTCAATTCGGATCTGAGTGTCTGAATGGCCAACCAAAAGCCAACATCCTAAGCTGGGAGCCAACAGACACAGTGAAAGCTGACTTACGATCTCTTTCCTGTGCCTAGAATACATTTTCAGCGAAATAATTATAGAAATCTGTGTTCTTTCTCTTATGCAGCTAAAGGAACGACTTAATCACTAAGAGCCTAATGCAAACCTGCATCCCTGCCCCATCAAAAATCTCTTTACAATCTCACTGTGTTTTAAAGTAATAACACTTTTAAAGTTCACCTGACTAAATGATGTGCTGTGTAGCTGTTCAGTGTCTGTTTAGAGCTGATAGTGACAGCAAGGTGTGCACCAGATTAGAAGAAAGCAGTTCTGCAGTGCTCCAAGTTGCTGTCATTTTAACCAGGACATCAGGTTCTAGATGGTGTTTGCACAAATAAGTTGTGTCATCTAGTTAAGTTTGATCTAGCTGAGTTTTTCAAGAGACAGCTGGACACCTTCTGTTAGCTTCATGTGAGTGTGTACCATTCAGAAAAAAAGCTATTTTTTATGCTTATAGAAAGTTGTTTTTTCTTTCTTTGGAGGGCAGTGCTCGCAGAGCAACAGG
Organism: Anarhynchus alexandrinus; assembly: GCA_008711295.1. Lineage (NCBI taxonomy): Eukaryota > Metazoa > Chordata > Aves > Charadriiformes > Charadriidae > Anarhynchus > Anarhynchus alexandrinus. The sequence continues at coordinate 475,441 of VUYV01000433.1, forward strand.
CGTGCAAGATGATGTGTTTTTTTCTTTCTCCTGGGCAGAATATCCGAAAGTTTCAACCAATCTGTAATGGAAGGGAGTTTTTTTTCAGGAAGCTGAAAAGGCAAAATGTGTAGCTGCATTGCAATATCCCTTTTTGGAGGGGATATGTAGGTCATTCAGTTGGCTGAAGTTTTTGAAGCCACATAAATTTCAGCAGTGACGGGGTACTGCACTTTGAAGACTTTAAATACAACCTTGTGCCTCAACATCCTTTGCAGACACTGGAGAGGAAAAAGCGTGTGAGACTTGATCCCTTTGACCCATTTAGACATCTGCATGAAGATAAAACTGATCTGCCCTCAAAGCACCTAATCCTTTCCACTGGCTATAACAGACGCCTAGACGAAGTTTGGCTTTTTGTATCAGCCAGTGAACCACAAATAACAACTGGAGAAATGCATCCTCCCATTGTGTCTCCTCATACACAGGCTTCTACTGGGCCTTTCAGTGAAGACCGAATTAGAGATGGGCTGAGCCACAAGCAAACCTCCACAGATTTAGGATGCATTAAGGCTTTGGGACTAGATTCATCCCTGATCACTTCATAATATTCAGGAAGAAAGCAGTTGAGTTTCAGACTACAAACAGCCACAGACGTGCCATGGGGCAAGGGATACAAAAGTTGAAGGCCTGAATGACTACTCGTTCCCATAGCTTATCGGCCTTAACTAAATGCCAAGCAGATTTGCTTTAAGATTTTGAAATCTTGCATCTTTGTCATGAGTAGGATACTTTCTAGTAATGTGCGCTCTGGGGCAAGGCGATTCGCAGTGTTATTGCAGTTCGCTGAAAACATGCATTTTTACTCAGATCTCATAATTGAAATTCAAGCTGCACATGATGCAATTTGACATTAATTTCAGTTATTTGTGTCTGAGGTTTGCCCCATCCAACAAGAGCTGACAGTAAAGAAGAGCACTGGAAATGGAAATACGCAGTGCCATTAGATGCAAGGCTTGATTTGTAAATCACTTAGATAGCAATAAAACTGGGGATGGAAATAAAAGTGGCAAAGCTCAGCTTTCTAAATGCTAAATAATTCAAGGGGGAAAGGGTGAGGGGAAAAAAAAAGAACATAGCAGGAGCTTCGTGTATGAAAACAATGGCATTTGAGCAAATCAGAAATTTCAAGGTCTGACTAAATGTAATTTCAGTTCAATTAAAGCATAAAGTCAAGATTGTGGGATGCAAAAATCTGGGATGAAGCATGTCATTGCTGTGTGCAGTTCTAAAAGATTTACAGCAAAACCTGAATCTAGGAAAGATACTCGCTGAGATGGTGCCATAGGGCTCTTTAACTGAGCAGACAGCTATTTTACAAAACTGGGCTGTAGGGAGTCAGAGCCAGCAAAATTCAAGATGAAAATGGATTTATTTTTTTTTTTTGTATGTTTGGGAAGTTAACAGTGAAAGTAAGTTAGCCCAAGGAACAGAATCCTGATGAAAGACGGAATATTTTTTTTGTCACCTGAACTTTACAAATTTGAAGTTGAGAGGTTTGGTGGTTACTTTCTTTTTGTTCTAAAAATAGACTGTAGTCCAATTATAGTCACAAGAACTTTTGAATAAATTTTTGTGTGTTTTTTCTAGCAGGACAAGAGGGAACGGGCACAAACTTGAACGTAGGAAGTTCCATCTTAACATGAGGAGGAACTTCTCTCCTGTGATGGTGGCAGAACATTGGCACAGGCTGCCCACAGAGGTGGGGGAGTCTCCCTCTCTGGAGCCATTCCAAACCCACCTGGACGCCATCCTGTGCAACTGCTGTAGGTGCCCCTGCTCTGGCAGGGGGGTTGGACTGGATGATCTCCAGAGGTCCCTTCCAACCCTGACCATTCTGTGATTCTGTAATACAGGGTGGGGAGGAGAAGGGAGGGTGGACAATCAGCAACATGTAGACCAGATGTAACCAAGTAGACGTTATCATCTGCTCCCCTGCCCTTTCCCCAGAAGAGACTAGAACAAGTGTTTAAGCAGCAAATTCTGCCCTAACAGCTAACTACTTCCTCCAGTGCTCGCATATAGGCTGATACAAAGCTGAAGAGTATCATTATCACAAGATCTTAATGAAATGAAGATTTGGGCCTGGAGGTAAAAGATACACAAGTTACCCAACAGTGACCCTGTTCCTGTTATTTGGGCCATCCTGGAGGGCTCTGAAGCTTGGCCTGATTTTTAACGACAGTTATAGTCATAATAGTTTCTTTTATATTGCAGATTTAATAGTCTGTACTGCATCTAACCCCTGAATGCCATAAAATTATGCTATGGCACACAAGGGACAAGTGAAGCACTGTTCATGGAGAAACACCTATGATATGGGAAGGACAGAGAAAGAAAATAGGTTTGGATGGCATTTTGGTAACTCCTTCAGCTACCTCACAGATCTTGTTGCCAGTAGGGTATGGATGACCCACAAAACATTGCTGAGATTAACTAGGAAAATAACTCTAAAGACTACTGGTCCCACAGATATAGGTGAACACATTATAGTATGTTTTGAACAGGGTCTGTCTTGTGCCTGCCATCAGCAAGGCTTCTGGGCTCTTTTTTTTTTAATTTTAAGTAGACAATGAAATAATATTTACAGTTTGTTCTACCAGAACAAGTAAAATCTGCTAAACAACAACAAAAAAAAATATTGTTCTCCCAACCCCTGAAAGAGAAGCGTGAGCACACTGAGTCCTCTGGTATGATCACCGAAGAAATATGGTGCATACAAATGTGAAGGGATGGGTAGTCTCCTAAGTATCCTAGTATAGTAGTCATCCTTTTTCCATTTAGACACCCAAATCTGAGGTAGTCCTCTGAACTCCCTCTACAATAAATGGAGAAAAATAAGACCCATCAAATGTGACTCATCTCATCCCAAAACAGGCATATAAGTCAGAAGACTTGTACCCCAAAGTCCCGTTCTTTCTGCTTTGTCTGTGAGATGATTCAGCTCTTATGGAAACATCAACACACTTGAAACAGAAAGTGAAGAAAGATGTGTTTTCAGAATTGTAGTAAACAGAGAAGTGTAAAGCACTGAAACATCAAGCCATTTGCCCTAAGTCTCAAAAGAGAAATATATCTTCACCTGTATTGGGTTTGCGTAGCAAGGCTTTGGTAGCAGGAGTGCTACAGGGGTGGCTTCTGTGAGAAGCTGCTAGAAGCTTCCCCTAGGTCCGACAGAGCCAATGCCAGCTGTCTCCATGATGGCCCTGCCGCTGGCCGAGGCTGAGCCCACCCACGATGGTGGCAGCACCTCTGGGATAACACATTTAAGAAGGAAAAAAAAAAACCGTGCAGCAGAACAGCAGCCGGAGCAGAGAGTGAGAATATGTGAGAGCATCAACTCTGCAGACACCAAGTTCAGTGAAGAAGGAGGGGAAGGAGGTGCTCCAGGCATCAGAGCAGAGATTCTCCCGTAGCCCGTGGTGAAGACCATCATGATTTGGGTTGTCCCTCTGCAGCCCATGGAGGACCACAGTGGAGAAGATATTCCCCCGCAGCCCAGGGAGGACCCCATGCCAGAGGAGGGGGATGCCTGAAGGAGACTGTGACCCTGTGGGAAGACCACACTGGAGCAGGGTCCTGGCAAGACCTGTGGACCCATCAAGAGAGTAGTCCACACTGGAGCAAGTTTGATGGCAGGACTTCTGGCCTCATGGGGGACCCACACTGGCACATTCTGTTCCTGAAGGACTGCACCCCATGGAAGGGACCCACGCTGCAGCAGTTTGTGAAGAACTGCAGCCCAAGGGGAGGACCCACATTGGAGAAGTTCATGGAAAACTGTATCTCATGCGAAAGACCCAACGCTGGATCAGGGGAAGAGCATGAGGAGTCTTCCCCCTGTGAGGAAGGAGTGGCAGAGACAAGGTGTGATGAACTGACCACAACCCCCATTCCCCATCGCCTTGCACTGCTGGGGAGGAGGTAGAGAAATCGGGAGTGAAGTTGAGCCCGGCAAGAAGGGAAGGGTGGGGGGAAGGTGTTTCAAGATTTGTTTTTTCTTTCTCATTGCCGTATTCTGATTTGATGAGTAATAAATGAAATTAATTTCCCCAAGCCAAAACTGTTTTGCTCATGACGCTAATCAGTGAGTGATCTCTCCCTGTCCTTATCTCAACCTACGAGCCTTTCATTATATTGTCTCCCCCCTGTCCAGCTGAGGAGGGGGAGTGATCGAGTGGCTTTGGTGGGCACCTGATGTCCAGCCATGGTCAGCCCACCACATCAGCCCAAAGTTTTCACAGTTGAAGAGCTATTGAGTACCATGTTCATCTCCAGGTACGCTCTACAATTATACAGCAGAGCCTCGGAGACTGAGAAATGAAAGACCAAGCGAAATTCAGAACTACTCTTTTCAAGCTGAATTTTATCTTGAAGGCTGCTGCTTCTATCTGAGATCTGAAGAAAAGGGCTTAAAAGCACTTGTGGGTTTTTTTCAAGGATATCATAAAAGGTATTTCCTATTTCTACTGACCTTGCTTCACCTCTATTCACAGCTACAAAAAGACCAGTATTGCACCTGAGGTAGGAAGTGTCAGAACAGTTGTTTTTCCTTGCAATATCTTTGCCACCTTTCCTCTTCAGAAATAATGATAGCTGAAGGTGAATATTCTGATAAAAAAATTGGGGAAGGTGACAATTCTGCAGTGACCAATGCTGCCTGTCATGAGATGTGAAAACGTTTGCTTCAGACCACTTTTGAATAAGCTCATTATAATGAAGGGCACAGCAAAACCTCAAATCATGCTTGCACTGGAAAAAAAAAATGCTCTAAATTCTTGTGTGTATTTGGTCACTTAACGGCTCACACCTGAAAACCCCAGATGTTTCTCTGGGAAAGACCCCGAAGAAAAACCCCTGTTCCTCTCTGTATTTCGCAATCTTTTCTTTGTTCGTTTCATAGTTTATGAACAGGCTGGGATGTTACAATTTCCAGCCAGCTCTAGGGAAATTAGCCACATGAGCCCTTCTTCATTCAGAAAGGCTAATTCAGTCACATTCCTGTTCCAACTAAAAACTCCTTTCCCAAAGGTGTTACAGATCTGCTGTGTTCAGTACTTGTTCTAGCACCGATCTGACACCTAAGAACACAACAGACTTTACAGAAACATATCCAAGATCTGTGGATAACTGTCTTATGTTTGTTTCAGATTAGGAAATTTCTTTCCAGAGGTGATAACCAGACACTGCAGCTACTTTTGATTTATTTACTTGGGTAATTACTTATTTTTTACGTAGCATAGAATCATAGAATTGTAACAATGGCTGGAAAAGACCATTAAGAACAAGTCCAACTGTTACAGAATCACAGAATGCTCAGGGTTGGAAAGGAGCTCTGGAGCTCATCCAGTCCAACCCCCCTGCCAGAGCAGGGGTACCTATAGCAAATTGCACAGGACGGTGTCCCAGAGGGTTTAGAGTGTCTCCAGAGTGGGAGACTCCCCCACCTCTCTGGGCAGCCTGTGCCAGTGCTCTGCCACCCTCAAAGGAAAGAAGTTCCTCCTCATGTTTAGATGGAACTTCCTATGTTCAAGTTTGTGCCCGTTCCCTCTTGTCCTATCACCAGGCACCGCTGAAAAAAGACTGTTCCCATCATGTTATCTAACTCTACCAGGCCCAATTCTAAACCATGCCCCTGAGCAGTGTATCTAGATGTATTTTAAATACATCCAAGGAGGGGAGTTCAACCACTTCCCTGGGCAGCCTGTTCCAGTCTTTCATAACCCTTTCAGTGTAGAAGTTTTTCCTAATGTCTAACCTAAACCTCCCCTAGTGCAACTTGACACCATTTCCTCTTGTTCTATATTCATCCCTGTTTACATTCAGATTCTTAAAGCTACTGTGTTGGTACAGACTGATGCTCGATAGCATTTACTGGCTGAATCTTGCAGGAATTTTCTTGGAGACGGCTGCGTTATTTGTCAAGTTTCTTCTGGCATCCAGTAGTTTGTCAATGTAGAGATTGTCTTCCATACAAGATTATTGACAAGCACTTCGTTGCCTGTATTAATTTATTATTTTACCTAATCCTTGAAAAAAGAAAGTATTTACACGTTACATATTTATTTTTACTAACCTCCACTACTTAAATAAATTTCAGAATATTAACTCTAAGCATTAGTCATCTACTTGTGTATTGAGTAAACATAACATTACCTTGGTACAAAACAGGGCTTTCAATGTATCAAGAAAATGTTAAAATCCTTTTAAAAAAAAAAAAAAGTTGAAATAATATGCATTTCCAGTTTCTCCTAGCAACACACATCTGCCCAATAGTACAACCAGCATATAATATCCTCGACTGTTTCACTATAAAATGTAGTAGCCTTCAGAGCAGGGGAGGATATATCTCACTGACTGATAGAATCAGAATGCCTGAAGTCATTTATTGTCTGAAACACACACGCACCTTCCAAGCCAGTTAAAATATGTAAACTTCAGTGAAGAAAACAGCAACACTAAATAAAACTTCTCAGCTCTGCCAAGGTCAATAGCACCACAAAAAGGCCCCTGGAGCTCAGGAAACAGAGCAGACAGAGCTGTATTATATCATATTCTCCCACACTGACAACTACCTTACACTATGAATGATAGACATAAATTGGAGCTATTTGTTGAGCAAGTCTGCTTCTCAGTCTGAATAAAGGACGGGACAAGTTGATTTCTGGAAGCAGTCGTTTTGCTCTGTCTAGTTTTGAGGGAACAAATAAAACAAAGTGAATTCATTTCTTTTATTAGTTGAGAAAACCTTTGGATGACCTTGGAAAGAATGGGGAAAATGAAGAAATGACTCAAGGAAGGAAACGGACAACTAAAGAACCAATACATGTAGAAAAATAAAAAATTCAACCGGCTCCGCAAGGAATTTATTATCTTGAGATGGTATGAATAACATGAATTCTGGAGCATCCAGCAGATTGTTTCAGATATTGTTTATGAATGAGGACGGATAGTTTTGTGCTTAAGTTTTGATCTTCCAAAGCCTCATTAAGATACACGAGCAATGACTTCCCAGGCAACCGTGAGCAGCCAGAATTTCCCAGATTACTTTGACCAAATTGTGCCACAGAATTGTAAGTCTCTATAAAGATTATTTATATACTAATATGAAGGTAACTAGGCAGTGATAATTTACCAATTGGTTTTCATTCACTAGTGAGCACTGCATCTGGAATGAGATCCAAAAATGGTGGCTGAAGAATTCAATCAGGAAAAAAATGAATCATTTCNTTTTTTTTTTTTTTGTGATCGAAAGGTAATTAGAAGGGTTAAAAGTTCCTGAAACAGATTAAAAAAAAAAAAAACAGAGCTAATGAACTTGTTTGTTAACTGGAAGGAAAATAAATGATTGACAGTATCAAATATCTGGAACTGCTAGAATAGGAATTAATGAAATCACTGACACCAGGACTGATTAGACATAATTTCTCTGTTTCTCTGTCTAAATACTGCATGGGCATTAAGTTTCTCCTTTACAATGTTTATTTGATGTCTTGACAAGGGAGAAAAATTACTTAAATTGTGTAAAAGCTACTGATGGTTATTACTTTGCTGCAATAAGACTTGAAAGCATTAATCTGATGGGAGATAAACATTGGTGTTTCATGTCTAAATGGGACACATGTCCATCATCCACTACTATAGTCTGCAGAGTTGAGGGAGTAGCAGATACCTAACACAAAAGTAAAATAAATTAACACAGTGCTAATGACCAACAGAAACTCGTGGAACAGCACATGACCTCTCTCTCACATTCTCTCCTTTATCATGAAAAGCTCTTTTAATTTATTTTCATTTACATTATTGCTAAATCAATCAGATGCAATATGAATGTTTTCCTTTTTCTCTCCTTTCTTTTCCCTTAAATATTCCCACAAATTTCTGTCTTTACTTCCTGTAAGACAAAGCACATTCAAAGCAGAAGACACGGCTAGGTGACCACTGAGCAATCCCAGTTTGCATAAAATAATTATGGGAGCTGCGATGAGAAATGGGCTTGCACTACGGTGGAACTGGCAGGCTGGAATAAATCAGTTCACTGATCAGCTGTGGAAAAGCAGAGCACATTTGGTCTTTAAAAAAACTTACAGCCAGCAGGAAATGAGCAATGTCATGTTTTAGATGTCTTTAAGAATTTTCCAGGACATCATATAAATGTTTTTGATGAACGGTTTATTTACTGATGATCTAAAGCGTACCAGACATTTATGTAGCGTTGTATCACCTTTCAATTTTTAATGTAATTATCTTCACAGCATCTTTCTGGGCCCGTATAGTACTATTATTTTTATTCTGTTAATGAAGACTTAAACCCCAAAAGACTAATAGCTAGGTACATGAAAAGACCTGGGAGATTACCTGCTGCCAAACTGCCCTAAAAGTGGAATTAAGAGTCTCATAAGCTATGATTTGCCACTGAGTAACCCTGAAAACTCTTATGGCTTTCAAAACCTTGAGGAGCAGGACACATCTTTTCTCAGTTAAGAGGTCTACTGAGCAGGAAGCCTACGTTGGAACTGGTTGCTCAAATTGGGTTTGTGACAAACGGGGAAATACATTTAGACTGTGATTCATCTGATTTACTTCAAACTCTTTATGATGTCCTGTCTAGAGGACCCTAATGACAATAGTCCTTTTGTTACCCAAAACTCAATACAACAGGCTCATCTGAGATGCCTGAAGGTAAGAAAAAGGAGCATGTTTCACCCAGGTTTCAGGTTCCTCCAGAGATGGTCTGTGGGTCTGCAATGTCTGTAAAGGTCCAGAATTACCTGAATGCCGTGAACGTTTAATTTCCATTAGTCCTCTCACTACTAATCATTCCTTTCCATCTGTAGTTTCTAGGGCCCAGCCTCTGGATACTCTTCAGGTTAAGCAACTTCAGGGACATTATGCAAAACAATGCTGAGAGAAGAGCTGGTATTGTTTCTCTGCCTTTATTTAATATTTCAGCACTTATTCTCTCAGCTCAGAATTGCTGAGAGGTGCCACACATGGTCATCAGGCAAGATAACAGTTTCAAAGGATTTGTTCCAGCTCTGCTGAGAGAGATCTAGTGCTTTAATAAGCTGCTCATGCTTGGTCCTCATGCTAGTGGACTTTTTGCCTAGCAAACGGACAAACGGCCCTTCGATGTTAGGTTGGAAGACAGGCTATTGCTAGATATGCCCAATTTTGAAAAAGGAAATTGATCCTGGTGATTTGTCTTTGAGGCAGAGTCTTGCTGATTTTCTCTCTTCTCTCTATTTGCATATGAGCCCTTCTTTGGAGGGGGAAGCATCCTTTTCTTTTTTATATTAATAGAAGCCACATAATGAACTCTTTGCCGGAACCCACTGGGTGTGAAAAAAAAAAAAGTTTAGCACATATGAACATAACACACATGGGAACGTCCGGAACCATTTGAGCCCAGTCCTCTGCTGTGAGAAACAACGAGTTTTAAGAGTCTTCAATAGTGATTTTCAACTACAATGCATAATATTTGCAATAATTGTATTTTATGACCCAGAAAGAGCGTATACATAAGCACCTGCCAGGTACAGAAACAATTAGGAATATGTATACTGTATAGATATACTGCACAGGGGAACAACTTTAGTTACCCCAAAAAACACTCAGAAACTGAATGGGAACAAATTGGAAGAATATAAGCTATTTAAACTTAGAGGGCGCATAAGAGAATTACTAAGAAGCACTTAGTGCTCTTCATGTTCTTACTTAACCCAGGGAAGGTTGTTTCTTTTGGAGGCTCATTTTGCTTCTGGTGAATCCTCATTGGAAAGCAGAAATGAGCAACAGGAATTGCGTTACAGACTATCTGCTACCACAGCACTTGAGCTACAGTATCCCAGATCGTCTCCCACATCAAGATCGGTGAAGGTTTTGCCAACAACTTCCGCGCAACTAGACACAGCCTCTATCACAACATGAAACCCTGTTCTGGCACCAAGTTTACGTACTTCTTGAATGTAACTCCCAATAAGGAAATAATGAATGGGAAGACTGTCATATAATTATGTGGGCAAAGTGAAACCCAGGCGAATAACAGCATATGCATTCTTGGACAACTTGTACATGGCTTAAAGAAGATGTAAGGATCTGAGGTGCTGTTAAGACACATGCTGTGAATCATACAGAAAAGTTGTCTGCTGTACGGGAGTGGGTGGATTTCCTAATGTGTTCTGACCCATTTATACCCAAATGCTTCCTCCCCATCCAAAGCTGTAGAACACCACAGGAGAACCTGTAGTTTAAAACCCCATCTCCTGCGTCATCTCTATGATGCTGCATGACTCCCACAGCTGCATTTAGGATCCATACTGCCAACATGCTTCAGCTAATTCCCAGTTGGTGGGTGTTTTTCGGGAGAAATGTCAGTCTTATGAGACACGTTTCATTTTCCAAGAAGGCTTCGTCTCTCTATTTTCAAAATAATATGAATCCTTAACTGGAACAAATTCTCCTAATTATCTTGGATAACCTTGCAGGAAAAATGAAAATTAAAAAAAAAATAAATCTTCTCTCACCCTGCCCAGTACTTCCATGAAAAATAAAGGAACAAAAGGTTTGTCTCCCTAAGTGAGATAGGTAGTATCCCAAATTTGAATGAAAATCAGGAAATATTTGCACCTCTCCTATGAGGAGAGGCTGAAGGAGTTGGGGCTGTTCAGCCTGGAGAAGAGAAGGCTCCGGGGAGATCTTATTGCGGCCTTTCAGTACCTAAAGGGGGCCTACAGGAGAGCTGGGGAAGGACTTTTTACTAGGGCATGTAGTGACAGGACAAGGGGGAATGGCTTCAAACTGGAAGAGGGCAGGTTTAGATTGAACATTAGGAAGAAGTTTTTCACTGTGAGGGTGGTGAGGCACTGGAACAGGTTGCCCAGAGAGGTTGTTGAGTCCCCATCCCTGGAGGTGTTCAAGGCCAGGCTGGACGTGGCCTTGGGCAACCTGGTCTAGTGGGAGGTGTCCCTGCCTATGGCAGGGGGGTTGGAACTCAATGATCTTCAAGATCCTTTCCAACCTAAACCATTCTATGATTCTATGATTCTATGAAATATCCCCGAATTCTGAGGCCAAGGAATGTCCAAACTCAGAGTACTTAGGACCAAGAGAAATCCTCTGTAAGTCCTGAGAGGTCTATCTAAAGCTGGTGTTTCTTGAATTTCTTGTTTCAAAGTTCTGTGGTGGGATGCTTTGGAGTCCCAGGACCTCCAAAACATTCTGAAAAGTAAGTCTTCCCTAACTCTCTGACAAGATCTGATCTCTTTCTGGTAGAAACTGGTTGAAATGGATCCGTTTACACAACCTTTGGTTTTGTTGGATGTGACTTTTTGTGGGGAACAAACCCCAAACTTCTCTAGTTGTGTGGAACTGTTCACAGAAAATCTCAGACATGTGGGAATAGAGACCTTCCGTCTCTCTAAAATGTACAAAAAGTGAAACAAATGCACAAACACACACACTCGTGTGTTCAACTGTGTTAGCAGACACCAAAATATGAGTTTGGGCTTCCATTTATTCCGGCAGGTTTCGTTCTTACTCTGTCTAATTCATTTTGGAAAGACATCCTGCTTTCTTTGGCCTGATTGCATCCTTTCTTGGGAAAGGGTAAATCATCCAGGTGAGCTTACTCTTTCATGAATGCATTTTGCTTCACGTTCATTCAAACTGCCTCGTTTCTGTAGAAACTCTGGGATTTTTTGCATTGTGAAGGAACGATTGACTAGAAAGAGTGGTGCATGTTGTCACTCCCACCTATAAAATCCAGATGTTGTGGCATTAATTTTGTCTTCTGGAGTTTTAGGGGATGGGAAGGCTTTCATTAAGAATAGAAGGGATGAGGTGAGGTGGTTATTTGCTCCCATTTTAAGGAAAATAATCCTGTATGCAACATTAACAAGTACACAGATGAGAATGATTAATCTTAGATGGATAGAGACAAGCCTGATTTGATAGCTGGATGCATACAGCTCTTTCTCTTTTTCTGAAGAAATTTATATGATGTTTTCCTTATTATGTGCATTGCAGCGGCATTTTGTAGTTCTCAGCATTATGCTGATCAGGATAGAGCTAGCAGGGAAAACAGAGATGCAGAGTTCAGTTCAGTTGCCTAAATAGATGCATCCAGTGTGATCTGAGATGCCCCAAGGTATTTGAAACATTCGCATGGGTTGGGCAGATATGACAAAGTTCCTATAAGAAGTCCACATATTTTTGGAGCTGGAACTGCATCTGGAACTGGAACTGGAAGACACTGGGTTAGAGTACATCAGATGGCTCTAGATACCCGTGTTTAAATACTAATATGAAACAATATATTAGAATATTTTATTATTTTATAATTACAGAGTTCAAATTAATTTATTAATTAAATGTAATGTAAAATTACATATGTAATATAAAATAATTTTTACTGTACCCAAACAGGTTTGCTCACGATCATCCCAGAGACCGGTGGCAGAGCCAAGAGCAGTGCCCAGTTCCTCCTGAGTACAGCGTGGAACCATCCCCAACTCAGTCTTTGCTGAGCCACAGATGTCCGGGAGCAGGCAACACCAGCGTAAAGTACTGGGCTGATGCTGCCGCTGTTCAAAACAAAGTCAAACAGAAGTGGCTACTGAATTCAGTGTGATATTTTTCTAGTGTTACCATGGAAATATCTAGGGAATTTGTTCTAAAGCATGTGCAGAGGAACTAAGCCTGGGAGCTGCTAGGTAAGGCATATAAAATGTATATTTCTTCAGCAGACTCGATATAGCCAAAGTTACAGCGGATGACTCCTCTGCTTTCCTGCTGTGCTCAATTTTGAGCGTGGCAGAATTACAGGCTAGCACAGCCATGTGTTTCCAAACACCTCCGTCTACACTCAGGTCTGAACAAAAGCTAATTGATGGTCTGAGTGGTGAATAAGTTTATAAGTGACTTTCAGTTAAAACATCTAAGTTGTTAAATTACAGAGGTGGGGAGGAGGGATTGTGAAGGTAAGCATGAGCTGGTGCCATGTGTATCGTGGCGGGGAGGACTGAGAAGAATCCAGGTCTAGAATTACAGACCTGTCTCCTCTAAGTGAAAGCCATGTATCTGGCTGTCATCTCTTCCAGCTGGAAAATCCTGGGGGTGAATCTACAGTTCTGTAATTGTGATACCCATTATGATGGTCTTGGCCGGGGGACAAATAAATAAAAAATGAAACCTTCCCCATCTGCAATGTTCTTATTTTAAGGGTCACTTGACATCAGTTGTTCAGTAGCAGAAACACATCAACAATTAGATATAAAAATACTGCTGGCACCGGGAACGAAAGCAAACTGAACACTGCCATTAAGCTGGAAACGCAGTGGATTTATCTAAACCTCAGCATTTATGCCCTTCTTTCACATAGTTAACCGAGCAGGTAGAAAAGTATTTTGCAGAGTGTCTATGCACGTCTCGTGCCATTCAATAACTGGAATATGCAGGTGGCTCTAGGGTGTCACATATCCCCTTTTTCACCAGAATGCAGAAAAGATTCCTGCCCCCGTATTGGGTGAAAACTGATACTTGCTTTTTCCAGTTGAAATACCTATAGGACATTTTAAACAGCAACATAATAGGGAAGATAAAGCTTATTCTTTCACATATCAGAATTGCATATTTATTATTTACAGTTCATAACAGACAAGCAACTCCATGAAAGACCTTAGTCTCCTTGTTAGACGTTGTAGAGCAGAATCTTAACAGATCTTGCTGTTCTGTGGAGGGAAACAAAACAAACAGTGACGAAATGAAGTTTCAATCCTCCCACTTTAAGCTGCGGCAGTAAGACATGTAGAGTACACAGCGACTTGCCCAAGGTCCCGTGAATTGTCTGTGGCAGGGCCAGGAGCTGGAGCCACAGCTCAGAATCCCAAACAGTGTTTTCTCAGATAATTTCAAGTATTGGTTCAATTCCCACCTGTTGGATCTCCTCTCCACCTGCACGCAGTGCTTTGCACAGGATGAAAAAATAAGGCACATCATTCTAGACACTCTAAGAAACTTAATCTGAGGTCATTTACTTACTGTGCTCCAAACACTAGATTCATCTTTGCACTTGTGTTTGTGTCTATGTCCACAGCTCCCAGCACAGCGACGTCTCAGACTTGGACTGGAGGGGTAACATCAGTCTGTACCCACTGTGGTGTGGTCACTTCAACTGTGTGTCTAAAGCTTTCCTGCACCGCTCATCTCTTCCCCAAGCCAGCCAGTTTAGCAGATCCACCCAACCCTGCCCCTGACAACTTCTCGGCTTTTATTTGAAAACCAGATTCTGTTCTAATCACTGTGACCACAAAGTATGTTTTGAAAACCTGACCAGTGGGTACTTGGTGTAGAAAAATCTGTGTTTACAGAGAGGCTGAAATACTATCCAGAAAATAAAACTACTCTGTATCTCCGCAATAGTGCTGAATTTATGACTGATAGTGAGATGTTCAATGTCGAAATATTAAGTATTTCATTGCACAGTCAAGTGATTAAGCGAAGACAAAAAAGGTCACACAATAAAGCAAAGTCCACCTCAGGTCACTCTGCTGCCCAGGAGTGGAGTCTTAAACAGGGTGTGATCAGCTGGGGGGTGGAGGTGGGACTCAGTTTTTAATTTTGGAACTACGGATTAGCTTTCAAAACTTTCTGAAATTCTGTTTTAATCCAAGTTTTATACGTCAAGCCATTGGATCAATGTGTTGTGAAGTTTTGTGCAGGAAGATTTGTTCCAGTTCTAACCTCCAGCGTAAAAGGTAGACAGCAACAAATGTCAACTTCTTTTACTGCCCTAGTTTGGATGAAGCATTACAAATAGCTGGGCTTTTCTTCCCCTTGTTTAGCTAGCAGCAGAGGAAGAGAATGTTTCTCCGCTATCTGTTCCTGGCAAAGCAGAATTTATTTTGGATGACATTATACACAGATCTGTTCCAAGGAAATATTATGGATATGTACTCACCTTATTGGTCAGCAAAATGGAATGCGTAGTGAAATACCACTGAAATTTTATATAACCTATTTATGGAGTGAAGAATAGGCACAGATCTGTTTTGCATAATCCTCTGTGCAAGAAATCTTTGAACAGAAAAACATTTGAATACAAATTATTCTGAGGCCTACCCATTGCTATTGTTTAGAACAGCACTTTCACCTGCTTGCAATAAGAAAGAGCATTAATACCCACAAATCCATGGCTGATAATTTTCTTCTGTCTTCTGGACATTTCATTTTCCCTTTCAGTCCTTGTTTTCACAGGAAAGCAGGATAATTGTTCTGGTGGCTGCTTATATTCTGGCATCAAAGTGTCTTTCTTTTTTCAGCTTGGTTTGTGTCGTTTAGGAAAGAGTTTAAAGAGAAACGAAAAATAAAGGACGAGTCTGACTTCAGAATAAGAGTGTTTACACAAGTCTGTGGTTTAGAATTACTGATTCCGATGTTTTCATAATAGAGTAGCCTGTCTAGTTTTGTGTGCCCCATTTAGGTGTGTTGGACAGGAGTCTCATGGCCCTGAATATTTAAAGGAAAAGTATTAGTTCCTCCAGGTGTCTCATTCAGGACATTAGCCAAGCTCAAATGTCAATTTAAATGCTATAAATGCCTCCTCTGTTTTGTATCTGAATGATGTTACTCTGGAACTGTCATCCACAGCCTTACCACGCATGGTCCTTAAACCCTTTTGTCACTGGTTATGAGGCTGATGAAATCTTTGACATAGCACTTTACACCTCATCATCCACACCCTACATTGGTTTCCATAAATACTAGCCCAGGTTTGAGACAATTTTCATCATCTGCGAGCTATTTAATAACATTGATCACGGATACCTATAGCAGTACTTAAAAGAGTAGGGAAGACTTTGTCAAATAACTCCATTGGAATACAACCTGTGAGATGTTCACCCAAGTGTAGTAACTCAAACTTTCTTGGACTAATTAGGTGACAATACTGACTTTTGGTCTTGGTATCATCAAAGACTGCCATGCTCAGGACTGCTATGGCTCTTCTTCACAATGAGGATCTATTTTTCATATTCTTACCCAGAGATCCAGCTTCGTGGGAACTCAATAATCACGGTTTGTTTCTTCAGGGTTGCATGGTGGTGGTAGGAAACACACAGGAAACTCAACATATTCTGCTCCAAATAAAACATGCACCTGTTTGTCCCCTCCCTCTCATACATAAACAAACAAAAATCAGTACAAGAAAGCCTATACAAAACAAAACATTCTCTTTTCTTTACTTACTGCTGTAGGAAGAGGTCCAGAGAAGATACAGAGCCTGAGCCATGGTAATAATCTGAGTTCACTATCTTTGAAGCGAAGTACAGACGTCAAATTTGTGAAACTTCAGAACTGTAACTGCATAAGTACTAGATTAGATGAAATATTAATCCAGCCCAGGGTTCCTGTCTCCGGCAGTGGGCAGTAATGTATATTTATGGGAAAATGATAGTACTAAAAGGAAGTGAGCTGTCTGAACACGCACACGCTCATTGAAGAATAACAACTAGTAAAAGAAGAAAAGATCAAACCTGGTAAAACTGACAAGGTCTCAACACAGGTGCTCGGACAACCATGGCAATTAGCATCCTGCTGGGAGCTACTTAAAGCACGCCAACAAAATTCTTGCTGGGTGCAGAGCGGCTATTGGATTCCCACACAAGACTGCCGACAGAAACTTTTAAAATCTTACAGAAAGCACAGTCTGGCTGGGTCGATCAGTGCACAGGAGAAAATGGGAACACGGGGCAGCTATTTTACAATTCCCAAGAGATTCTGTATCATTGCTTTAAGGCCAAGATGCTAAAATATCAGCCAAAGGGAATTTTTGTGCATTTTCTGTAGAGAGATAAAAATGTTATCCATCTGGGTCTATGTAGCAGATTGGACTAGTAATTCATTATCTTGCTTCTAAAGTCAATGGATACTTGCTGCCACAGGGCTTGAACAATGTTGTGTTATGCAAAGTATTTGAGCCTTGAAGATGGCTCAACGTTCCTCAGGCTGTATGGGGTCTCAGAAGGACTGAATTCATACTGAGCTCTGAAGCGAGCTCACTTAGTGAAAATGTGGGGTCCTAATCTCCCAATCCGTCCATCAGTACTGCTAGTGTGACCAGGGGAAATCTGAAGGCCAAATGTCATTTCATGTAAGCTGGACTACGGCCAGTTTTTTAGAAGCCTCTTTGACCATCACCTTCACGAACATAGGGGTTTCTTCCAGATATGAGAATTAAGCTGGACACTTCTAGCCTAAGATGTCCCCCATAGCTCTTACCAAGAGCTATTCAGCTAATCAGAATTTTGCAACAGTTTTTTTCAGAAATAATTGCATGTCAGTTTACATATGGAGTGAGCCAGCTAGTCTGTTCAATGAGGGAACTGTTACCAAAGTCCTCCTGCCAGTGCATTAAATATTTAGTGTCCTCTCCTGCTGTGCTCCACTGTTTCAACAATTTAACCTCCCATTCCCTATTCATACAACAATTTAGCTGGATTAAGAGAATTTGACTGACGTCTAATGCAAACACAACTGTATCAAATAGATTTCTTGGCCACTTCGGCACATGTACTCAACAGCTGCAGGAATATAAAGCCTAAAAATATCTGTAAGCAATTTTTTTTATCTATGCAAGAAAAAAACTAGCATTAATATTTCACATTACAAAATGAATACAGCAAATATAAACATTTATTACTTAACCGTTTCTTCTGAGTGGAGAGATTATGACATGTTTATACAACATCTTTGATAAAGGAAGTTTCAAGGTATTTTGCAAGCAAAATTATACAAAATAACCACATGTCCTAATGCTGTTTGGCATTCAACATGTATAAGCACTGCCAGCCCTTAGCTCAGAAAATGAAGACATTCTGTCCGATTGCATATTCAGGGTAGATGTATATGCAATACTTTCTGGGGACCACATCTGTGGGGCCTGATTATTACCGCTGAATTTGATGGAATTAACATAACTCTGCCTGTTCATTCTTCCTTTTTTTTTCTTTACAATGTTGATAATTAAATTAAGCTTTGTGGCGTTTTCTTTTCATTTCTCTTTCTTTCCATTTCAAAGAAAATTTCTTTTTTTTTAAGCATTTGGTGAAAATGATTGAGTATTGCTGGCAAAGCAACAATGTTTGTATCCTACTCCCATTGCCTTCTTAGAAATCGTTCCTCTTTTCTTTATCCCCATGGCAAAACAGTAATTTAGATCACTGAAGTCATAACAGTGATATTTTCCCCTTCCAAATAACTCCAGCTTAAAAAATGCTTTCAGATAAGACTGAGGTCAAAGAGAGAGTATTTGGTAGAATATTTTCATGAAAAAGTTTGCATGGGGAATATGCTACTCAACTTCAAAGTGCTGCAGCACAGATATTGTTTTGGAAACACTTAAAACATTTTCAGAAACCTGGTTGTTTTGTGTTTTTCAAGCTCAAGTTTCATGACTAGTATGTTGTCTTACTTTGAAAATATCCAGCTCTCTGGGAACAGGGAGAGGCTCATATGAACCCCTGGCACAGCTGAAGTTTTGAAAGATGTACCACTTCCAGTATGTTCTGGTATGGTCCGGTACTGATGTTCCAGTATCCGCACAAGCTCAAAGCGCTGGTGAAAGATGCCCCATACGTCACTTTGAAGTTTGGCTTATTGGGAAATCCTCCTTGTCTCTAACCAGAGTATTAATTTCTGATTCCCAGCTCACCAGCTTCTCTCAGAAATACAGGCGGTTTCTACTTTAAGAAATAATCAGACCAGCAGCAGTGGATCTGCGCTGAAAAATGGTTGTTTTCTAAAGACATTGTATTCTTACTATACACATCTCTTTTTTTTTTTCTTAATACTGGATCTAAGCCAGTGGTGTGGTGGTCTCCATGCCCATTTGTAGCTTGATTGCTTGGGAGAACCCCAAACTTCTAGTCTAGCTTCTTTCAAATGGAGTTCAGTCTGTGGTCTGCCAAGCTCTGCGACAGAAACCAAAGTACGACACATAGGGATTATTCATGATTCTTCCTAAAACTTTTCTCCTGATTCAAACTACAACACTGATGTAAGAACACGGACTACTATGATTACATCAAACCTCTCCTCTACTCTCTACATAAATATTTTCCTAAACGCCAAGTGGTGCAAGAGGTCTATGGCATTGTCTCCAAGATGCTTTATAGCCCAAATCAAAGCTGGCTACCTATCTATATGTGTCACCTTGAAGTTCATAGAATCACAGAATCATAAAATGGTTTAGATTGGAAGGGACCTTAAAGATCATCTAGTTCCAACCCCTCTGCCATGGGCAGGGACACCTCCTGCTAGACCAGGTTGCTCAAAGTCCCATGTTTTTTACTCAAAGCCCCATCCAGTTGTGACATGATATGGAAGTCTGAAGGAGCAGCAGTGCTTAGGCAGATTGAATGTTGCTATGTTCAAAATTTTTTCATGGGCAGAGAGGAAGCACATGTTATGAATACATTTAGTAAAGCCAAGAATTTATTGTTAGCATAATTTAAATCTTAACAGTCTAATCCAAAAATGATCATTAGTCTAGGCCTAATTATTGCAGAAAACTGAAGTTAATAATGTGGCTAGAGTACTTATGTACAGCAAAGGTCACAATAATAGCAGTAATAGAACTAAAATTGTTAATGCACACACTTCTTAGCTTCTACCTCTTTTCCTGGTACCATGCTAACCCTTCCAGCTCTCCTCTGGAGCACTGTCAATAACTCTGGAGTCAATAACTCTCAACCTGTAACAGTAGATATCTCTATTTGAGGCGTTAATCTCATAAGAGAAGAGGCAGCCCTTTCCAGAGAAACCGATAAGACAGAGCAATTACATTTCCCAGGAGCTAAAGTCCATCACTGCTCCTCACCGCACACTGCAATGAGGTGGACAGGTTTACAAAAGCACAGTAAAGGTAGAAAAATGGGATCAGTCACCCAACAGGCTGTAGCGTGTCTTCTCTTCAGCGTGCCTTTTGGAAACAAACTCAGATTAGTGCACAGAGGTAAAGCAAGAATAAGATCATAATAAAGTAAAACACTGCAATGGATGGTTGTTTTCTTGAGGAGACCTTCAGAAAGAGACCAAGCGTCACAAGATAAATGTGAATGGCAGTATGTAATGCATGGCTGGATGACTAAGTGCCTATTTGGGATAGGTCTGAATTATTCAAAGAAGTGGGATTCTCCGGGCATATGTTCATGCATGAGAGAATCATGATAAGCAGTCATATTTCATGCTTAATAAAGTGTCTCACTATCACCTTCTATTCAAAAATGTATTCATGCTGGCAGGTATCCAGTGTATCACATGAGGAGGAGGCATTTATTGAATAGTGTACGAATTTCTGACATTTCTTTTTTATTTATTTTCTTTTGCACTTTCTGAGGAAGAGTTAGAAAAGCAAACAGTACAATTTTTGTTCGTCAATGGATATACAGGAGGTGAACACACAGTTTTCATCAGGACAGATGCAACATTAAGAAATTATAAAAGTTAAGAAAGGAAAGGGAACAGCACATGTGGGAGTTTATAGGCCCCCAGGGCAGAGACAAAAATAAGAGTCGTTCAACAGTCAGACAGTGTTAGTAGGTCTTATTTCCATCATTAGTACGAGATCGCATGATATTTTCATTTTATTTTTTAGATTTTAATTTTGGTCTAACACAGAAAAGGACCACTTCATGAAATTTTCAATAGATTGGGAAAAAAAAAAAAAGGAAACAGTTTCTTGGTTAGAGGTAGAGATCTCTGCCTACGCAAAAATACATCCAAAAAAGGGACTTCAGAGAAAAGTAAAAGAAAGAAAAAGTGACCAGAAAACATCAGAGGTTATCTTTTTGAGAAAAGATGAAATGAATAGACCTTAGCTCAAAATATATTTTAACACAGGCTTGAAAGAAACTGTATCCACGCTTCCAGATCTGGCAACTATTCATGTTCTCATATGTAAGCAATACCTTAACTGTTTAGCAAGATCATGACCTGAATATGTGTAATGGATTAATCATTCAAAAGGACTCAATTGAAAGGGGAATATACCAGAGACAGACACACATTATTTCAGCTATATTAGAAAAAAAAAAAATAAAATCATGCATTAGAAATAGGAATCTGGAACAACTGAATGAATTTATAACAGACAAAATGTCATCTAAATTTTGGGAATTGCTCCCAGCTGGTAAGATTTGACAGACTGTAAAGCATCTTCACTAGAGAAGCAGTGGCAGTGTTACTGCTCGGGAAACTTAAATAGAAGAGGACCTACTCTGGGGAGCAACCAAGAGGTGATAGGAAAGCAGCAGCCTGACCTAAGGGGTCTTCTCTATCTAGTGCAACCATGGCTCTATGTAATAGACTTGCCAGCTTCTCAAAAGCAAAGCACGAGGTGAATCAATCTCAAAATGCATTAACAATGGGGATGAAAAAATGCTGAAACCACCTTTCAAGGTGATATAAGTAGGAATGACAAAACAGGATGAATGCTGCAAGTCAGTTTCATGAACTGAAAGACAGACCATACAATGAGTGGTTGGTCTGCACAGCAGTGTTACAGCCATCTTCTTCTGTGCTGCTCTGGGTACAGAGAGCAATATTACCGGCATCAGCATGACAGCATGCTTACCTCAATATACCTTCCTCCATGACAATAACAATAATAATAACAATAATAATAAGTGTAAAGCTTAACAGGGTATTTCATCCAATTATGCCGCTTCTGCTCCTCAAGGCAGACTGATGTATCTTCACACTGCGTCAGTGAGGCTGGGCAGTATGCAGTGGTGGTCCACATAACTAAAATTTTGTTTTAAGCATAAACCATCTTTCTGCTTTCCAGGCAAATTTTACTTTGAATTTTTGACTTCACAAATTGAGTTCAAACTGTGGGAAGCTAACACTAGCAGCAGCAGCTCTTCACAAGGAGCCATATGGAGAAGACAAGGGGCAACGGGTACAAGTTGCAACAGAAGAGGTTTCACCTTGATATAAGAAAGACATTTTTCACAGTGAGAACAGTTCACTGGAACAACCTCCCCATGGACATGGTAGAGTCCCCATCACTGTAAGTTTTCAAGATGCAGTTGGACAGGCTACTAGATAATCTAGGCTCCCTTTGCCATGGAACCATATTCCCACTGTGAGAACCAGAGAGAACCTGACAGAAGAGGAAGCAATTAAGAACAAAAGGACAGTTGGATCAGCTTGGACATGGATCTGTCCAGCACTGGATATCATCTCCATTCATGCATAGCATGAATACTGAGGAGGAAATAATGCGAACATCCCAAGAATATCTTCCCATCCCCCAGTAAGCCACAGATTCTGGACTTCCTAAACCAGTTGTTGCATATTCTGATGTAATAGACATGATTAATTTTCCTCCATTGATCGATCCACTGCTTTTTGAATCTACAAAAGGTCTTAACATTTACAGTATCCTGTAGTGAGGAATTCTATATCTTATGTTTACATTGTATGGGGAAAAAAAAGGTGTCTTTCTTGCTATCTCCTCATTTTATTTGATTCCATTGCATTCCTACAGAGAACATTTACTTCTCAATTACCCTCTGTAGGTAACAGCAATTACCTTCTGTACATAATTGTAAACCACATGTAGATGTGGCACTAAGGGACATGGCTTAGTGGTGGACTTGGCAGTGTTAGGTTTACAGCTGGACTCGACGATCTTAAAGGACCCAAATGATTCTTTGATTCTACATGCTGGTAGTATCTATACAGATTTTTTTATTTACTCCTTCAATATTCTCTTTTCCTTGTTGAAAAGCATCAGTCTACTTAGTTATTCATCCTGTGAAAGCTTTTGCAGACTTTCACTCATTTCTGCTCATCCTACTCTACGCCTTTGGCAGTTAGACATTTCACTGACAATAAGGGATTCTGGGGTGTAAAGGCCATTGGACTTTGGGTGCACCCTTGGAAGTTACTGTAGCCCTCATTCTCCATGTTCAAACACACTAAATGACTCACCAAATCAACACTGGCATAAAATCAGAATAAGTGGGAAACACAGAAGGACTCAGTGAGGAAGAGAGATACAGATATTTACCTATGTTCTTGCCACAGTCTCACAAGTGTTGCAGAGCAGGTTGGTTCTTCCTGCACCACTGCAATGAATCTGTTTACACTTCCCAGAAACCTTTTTAAGGGAAAAAAACCCAAAAACTTTATTACTGAGAGAAGATGGACACCTGCCTTTGCTGTTTCCCCAAGACTCTATGGCCCCTTTCTATTTGTGCTTTGTACCACCTCCTGGACCCGGGTTATGCCAGTTTCTCTCTCAGGGTATATGATGCTTAGTATATTCTTGGAAGAGTTGTGATAAGAGTTTTTCTTTTTACCCAACAGCAAAAGTTGTTCCCGATTTCATAAACTTTTCTGAGAACCATTGGTCCATCACCTTGCAACCTTTGGACACAGTTAAGACACTTGAGCTACACAGAGGAATTCAATCTTCTCCATCCTGCAGGAATTCAGAATAGACACATTTGATCATGTTCAACATAAAAAGAAATGCATTCTTCAGTGTTTTTCAAAAACTGCCATTTATATTCGTTCAGATATGGAGGCAAACTAAAGAGGAGAAAAAAACAGCTATATTTCAAATTCAGCTGCAAAATTTGTGTTGCCTTTGCTGACAAAGGGGCAGAAATATGGCTGCTGTTCATTCCGTAATTCCTGTTGTTATCTGAATAGACACCAAAGACAAAGAGTAAAGTGCTGGTCCTGTTAAAAGCTCCTATCTTCTTCAGTATAAATTGAACTTGTCTCTCTAAATATTTTACAAGACATAACTTTTTCTTTAATTTCTCTTCATCTTTCTCTTTACTTCATTATTTTTCTACTGGGAACAAATGCCAGATTTGTTAGAAGTTATTACTTTCCCTATGGGTCACCTCTAAGCTTTTTTATCGTGTACTTTTTCCTTATTCTGACAGAATATGAGGCATTATCAGATATGCCCTCTGCTTATTGAGTTCTGCCTGATACTATAATTGTAATATACATGAGCTAGTACTTCATGCTTACATTGTGCCTTACATTCAAAGATCTAATAGTAATTCAGAAAGAGGTATAAAGTATTAATGACCTGTATAAAAGAAGGGGAAATATAAAATGAAGAGAAGAGAGGAAAAGGAAGTAAATTTTCAACCTTATTTTATTTTAGCTCTTCAGAAAGAGGAGAAGATTTCAATCCAGAGGAAAAGAAAATAAAAAAAATGTAACTTCATTTTTAATGAAGAAAAAAAAAGCAATTTTAAACTTGAAGGACTTTAATGGAAATTTTAATTTGGAAACACTACCCGGTTGAAAGCCTGCAACCATCTGTATTTATACATATCACCCAATTCATTCACAAAGCAACATCTCCTGACAGACAGCGTTATTCTTCAGGTTTCAGAGATTTTGAAAACTGAGTAAGTCAGAGAATGTGCTAAGTCACACATTAAATTCGAAGAAAAAGCTGAACAAAGGATGTAGGATTCCTGAATACAAAAATCAATCTTCTATTCATGTTACATGCAAGCTGACACATACATTGCTTGCTGCAGCCTCAAGAGATAATTTTAACTATAGAGCAAAACCGGGCAGCTGACTCTTGGATTTTGCTACTTACAGCCCATTACTTGGTATCTCCTCTGAAAAAAAAAAAAAAAAAAGCAATTAAATATTTATTTGGGATGAAAAATAAAGCAAACAAATCTGAGTTATTAGTATCACCTCTTAAATTCTCTCTGGAAGTCCTTAGGTAAACAGAAGACTACATTTACAAAGTATTGTAATTGTTTCATTACAGGCTGCATATATTTTTCTGGAGGGCAAAAAATAAAATATTGATAGTGGTCCATCACTCTGTCATCATGTAGGATTCCTCCTTGGTTTGGACTCAAAATCTAAGGCATGGTTGACAATGCAAATATCTTTCACTGTAAAAGCCTGTTGATTTCTGAAGCCTGGTAAGCTGCAGGTTTTTCTACACACTCTTTCCACAGAGATGAAAATGTTTAGTACCACACAAGGTATTATTGAGGCGCTTTTGACATCATTTCACACCTCATTTCCTGCCAAAGTTATTAGATATTAGTCAATGGTCAAAGAATAAATTGACTCTAAAGGGCTCCTTTAAAGCACTGAGGCATGAGATTAGAACAATTTAGAAATTAACTTGATCTTTACTTCATCTTGTGCTCAAAGTAGGGGTGCCCACCTCTTCTAGCTACCCTCCTGCTTACTTAAAAGGGAACACTTAAGGTTAATATAAGCCTTGCAATGATTGCCATTCATATGTGGCTTCTGGCAGTTGAATTATTTGGAAAGGTACCTTTGATAAAGTAACTGTTTGAATGTCGATTGGCTGTAATTACCTCCTATGACAAAAAACCTTGGCCAATCTGGAATGAAAGTTGATGAGTGATGCCAAGTGGCTTTCCCAAGGATGAAATCAGCAAATCACAAACGACTTGCCATAATGGTGAAAACCAAGTTCAGGTAGACACATCCTGAAGACTATCCTGTTAGCGCGAAGATTTGATGTACACATAACATATCCTCTCACCTTTTTATGCCTCTGTAAAAGCACTATTATGCTCTCATAGCTCACTTCACAGGAAGAACATCGTGTTTCTTAATTGTTCTGCACTTCTTCACTAATGTTTCATGATAACGAGTGCTAGGCATCATCATTCTTCTACTGCATCATCATTAAAACACTTCATTACTTTAAGTCCCACTGATGGCTTGTCCACTGTGAAGAGACCACCAGGCTTTGATAGCCAAGGCAGTGCTAGAATGGAGCACTCAGTAGCCATCAAAATATATATATGTGCTTCTTCCCTTCAATAATAAAGATGCACAGATCTCCCAAGTCACTGAATCTCAGAAGCTCGGTACTGAGTTGTTTCAACCAATACTACAAATATTCAAAATTGCTGCTTCTAGCTGAAGTACTTTCAGATCATTTACATCAGCTACTGCCAGGTCTAGGGGTAAAAATAAAAGTTACTTCAACAGGTTGCTTAGTATTTTGAGGTTTGAATGCATCTAGACTCAAGATTGCAAAGGGCATAATTTATTTCTAGGCATCCAAAATACGTACGCCGTGTATTTAGATGCTATGGGATGGAAGTGAAAATCTCACATCTCTCTGCTACCTGATCTCTTTCTGAAAGACTGTTTTCTTCACAGTGATAACATCAGCCTGGCTTCCATAAATTGAGGAAGACACGTTAGTTTAAATTATATACACAAGGGTACAATTAAGCCTCCAGTCTTCTTGCCTGTCTCCCTGCAGATATTTTATATTTCCTGGGGGAATTCCTACAACTCAGGGCACTTTGTGTCAGCAATGACAAACTCCCCACTCAAATCACTTAGCCTCTGGGAAGTTGTCACAACACCTAACCTGGTTTCATGATGCTGCATTACCTAAAAAAAAGAGCTCTGAAGTGGCTAAAACCAGGCAGGGTACCCCATTTATCTTCTTCTTTGTAACACTCATTGATTTGGCATTTGAGGACACACTTGTTCATGTACAATCCCAAACCACTTTCTAGGAAGCACATTTCTGAGCCTGATGGTTTACTGATGGCAAAATGTCATTGATTTATTCCTTAAAAGCTTCCCAGTTGAACCATTAGCTCTCTTCCTTGGCACCAAGAAACACTTGGAAAAGTATGGTTGTCACTGTAAAAAAAAAAAAAAATATCCTTTTTTTCACTCTGTAACACAGTTGCAGGAAACTCTTTAGTTAAATCAATTGCCGGTAATTAGAGTACTACTTCTAACTGTGCCTAAATCATATTTGATTGGGGCTATTGTGTTAGTTCTTTCCATGAACTGTATTTCATTGCATGTGAATTATTCTAAGTGATCCTCTAATCCTCTCGCTTTCCTTCGATTCAAAGATAAATGTCTTAGCTTTACACTACTGTATTATCAAAACCTCCTCTCTAGACTAATGTGTTAGCAAGAGTCATTTTTCATTGAATGTTAGGCCTGACAAAGAATTATTATTCTAATGTGTTGGGGAGATTAGCTCATTTTCACTCAAATTCTGCCTTCCCATTCATCACTCTCCTGCTGTTGGGACTTCCAAAATGATTTATTCAGGCAGAAAACTTAAATATGGTGGAGGAGAGCTGAAAATACACAAATGGCATGGGAAATGCCATTCTTTTCCACTCTGCTCCACTAAACGTGACTCACAAGTTGACAATGTGTCTCTTTCTTTCAATTGCTATGAACTGTGACCTTAGGAAAATCTCTCTTCTGAGTCCATCTCATCTTTACTGGTAACATTTCCCTCGTATATATAAAATAGACCTTTTCTTCTCTTGAAATTTTGTCATGTATAGAAAGGGAGCACAGCTTATATACAGCTCAAGAAATTTCTTGATATTTATCCATCAACAGTCTAAATGAAATATTATTAATCTAATAAAAATATTTTATCAGTACACAGTACAGATGTCTGTCTCTGAGGTGTCCAGCTATCCGTTATAATTCAGTACTGATATTGGTAGTAGAATCTGTGTTATTTAGGCTTCATTTCAGCTGACCAAGTGTAGCATCACTTGATGGTCCTAAGGTGTCACAAATGGTGTCCCAAAATCAATTTACCCTATTGAATAGACTTTTTTTACTATAAAGGGAGCCCAAGGTGGCTTGTTCAAGTCTGTGCTATCAGGGCCTTCATTAAACCAATGAGTCTCAGCCCTGAAGTAAGAAATGAATCCCACTCCTGGTTGTACTAGAGCTCTTTCATCATCATCTTGAGCAACCTGGTCTAGTGGGAGGTGTCCCTGCCCATGGCAGGGGGGGTGGAACTAGATGATCTGGAGAGCAGCCCTGAGGAGAAGGACCTGGGGGTGCTGATTGGCGAGAAGCTCAACATGAGCCAGCAATGTGCAATCACAGCCCAGAAGGTCAACCGCATCCTGGGCTGCATCAAAAGAAGTGTGGCCACAGGTCAAAGGAGGTGATTCTGCCACTCTACTCCACTCTCGTGAGACCCCACCTGGAGTACTGCATACAGCTCTGGAGTCCCCAACATAAGAAGGACATGGACCTGCTGGAGCGTGTCCAGAGGAGGGCCACGAGGATGATCCGAGGGCTGGAGCACCTCTCCTATGAGGAGAGGCTGAAGGAGTTGGGGCTGTTCAGCCTGGAGAAGAGAAGGCTCCGGGGAGATCTTATTGCGGCCTTTCAGTACCTAAAGGGGGCCTACAGGAGAGCTGGGGAAGGACTTTTTACTAGGGCATGTAGTGATAGGACGAGGGGGAATGGCTTCAAACTGGAAGAGGGCAGGTTTAGATTGAACATTAGGAAGAAGTTTTTCACTTTGAGGGTGGTGAGGCACTGGAACAGGTTGCCCAGAGAGGTTGTTGAGGCCCCATCCCTGGAGGTGTTCAAGGCCAGGCTGGACGTGGCCTTGGGCAGCCTGGTCTAGTGGGAGGTGTCCCTGCCTATGGCAGGGGGGTTGGAACTCGATGATCTTCAAGGTCCTTTCCAACCTAAACCATTCTATGATTCTATCATTCTATGATCTCTGGGGTGATGTGAGTATGTGAAAGGGAACTTGATCCAAAACCAACTGAAGGCAGCAGAACAACAACCTTCCCCTCTAAGTTTTAGGTCATCTCTGTGACCACTTAAGACCCTTTTGCCTTCCAGCCCAAGGACTGAATATCTGTGATAGTGGCAACCAGGTGACATTCAAGTCTTCCTGGTCTAGTGGGAGGTGTCCCTGCCTATGGCAGGGGGGTTGGAACTCGATGATCTTCAAGGTCCCTTCCAACCTAAACCATTCTACGATTCTATGATTCCCTTCCAACTCTAACTATTCTGTGATTTTATGATTCTATCATCTTGGTGTTTCTGATATTCTTCACCTCACTGAGCCATGTTTTCTTGAACCAAGCTTTCTCAGAATCTCCTGCTTTGGAATAGACTGTAAAGCCCAATTTTCTGCTGCTCAGTTGTTTTTTACTTGCTTCCAAACCTGCCATCTGCCCTACCTCTTGCTCCAGCGATTTAGGTGCAATGTTGCCACCTCTCATTAAGGATTTTGTCTCTGACAGGACAAGGTATTCATAAATTAATTGTGAAGAAAAAACTCCTTTAGAGCAACTCTCTATTGCTATTTCCCAAGTTTGCCCTCCATGAATAATTCCAGCGACCTCCTCAACATATCCTGCTGGCTTCCCTCCGTTAAGTGGAAAGCCCTGTCAACAAGACCCCATAATCAGGATGTTAGCACCTGCATGTATTTCTTCTTGAGGCACAGAGTGACTTAGAGATATTTTTAAAAGATTGACTGGGTAAACACACATCAATGTAGTGTAACTTCAAAGCTGCCCATACTTTGAGAAGTTGTTAGCCTAGTTCACCTCCGGAGGTCCTTCCAACCCAAACAGAATAACTAATAATTCTATTCTCTAAGGTTAGGACAAAAAGGACAAAATCCCATAGATTACTATTTCTCAGGAAATTATAGAATCTGATCATCTATGAGCTACCGATGGATTCTTCATGAGCAGAAAGGTACTTTTCCTTTCAGCAAGCACTATTTTGAGATTTATAGGTTTGCTCCTACATTCACTATTAGGCTTTAATCAGTTTTCTTCCTACAGCTGTCCATTTACCTTTGGTTCTTATTGCCACCAGCTGTTGTCAGAGTTTAGATAGTGTTCCCTAATATTTTCTACAGAGCAAGAAAAGAGTATTTATTTAAGATGTTCAATTATCAAGAGGAATGACCATGAGGACAATCTTTTATTCTTGAATATTTACATCTTGGACAAAATTAGCACAAGCATGACACAGAACAAAAATATGTCGACCGTTGCCTAAACATTTTTCTCCTTTCCTGCTAAGTGATACACCAACACACGATAAGGGTGAGCTCCCTTGTTCACTAGATGATGCTTCAATGTTCAGATCCAGTGTTTCTGGGTCTTCCTGGGACATTCAGCTCTGTTCTTCATGAGGCTGTTTCTGTGTCTGTCATTGTCTGTGGTCAGAAAGTTCCTGTAGGCTAGATCTGCTCATTCCTTACTGTAGGGCAAGCAGTACCCATAGCATGGCAGAGGACTCTTCCACATAGATGCTCACCAACATCAGCATTAGCAATTCCTCTCAGTTTATCCTCTTTAGGTGAGCTTACTAGTGAAGCTTGGTAAAATGTGGCTTTGATTATTATATACCATGCCAGGTTTTGGTTTCTCTCCTAATACAATAAGTCCTAGACATGCAGACAAGTGTCTCCTCTGAGCCTCAAGTAGTCCCCGTCTTTGTCCCTAATGTAAAAATGGTCATTTTGTGTGTTTTTCCTATTTGAAGTGCCTGAAATAGTGTGAGGTCCTGTCACAACTCTCCAGAGAGACATTATTATAGCATGACACAAAGAGTACGTGGTCCATGCCCTAGATCAGGACATAAAGGCTTCCGTTGGGTATTTGGGATGCCAATAGCTAATTTGATTAGTTTTGGAGGGTTGTGCAAAGCAGTAGGAGTTACAACTGATGCACTCTTTACCATAGTGCCTATAGGAAAAAGTCCCTCGAGCTGCCTATTCCCACAAGCAGTGTAGGTTCTTCTTTTGGGGGAAAATAATTTGTTTACTACAAAGGATAACCCAGGAGTGAATTCACATACTGGCAGTGTCTATGGTGAGGGGACCAAGACCCGAGTGGGAACAAAGAAAGTATGGATGTATCCTCAATTTTATGAAACTCGTTAATCAAAAAATTGGTGGTTTCTTCCCCCTCCAAACACACACACAAAACAATGCTAATGATACTGCATGCTGCGGTATTAAAGGATGTGAGGTGATACAATCAATGCGTGCCTGAAGGAAGAGGAATATGTCTGAGATGTCATCTCCTGGTTACCTATGGAGCCAATACAAATGGACTCTTGTTAAATGTTGTAAATAACATGATCAACCAGGAATATATTTCTTTTATTCCAGTTATTACTAAGCCAAGATAGTAAGTACCATGCCAAGAGTTCATTGTGGTCTCCCCAGCAAAACAGTGCAACCCCACTTCTGCTGGACATGCAATGGAAAATATATCAATTCCACTATACATCATTGGGACAAAAACTTCCATGAACCAGACCTTGAAATGACATGAATCTGGGCCACTTGTAATGGCTAAACTCGAGGGTCTGCTGAGAAACCTGCTTCACAGGGGTGAAAATAGGAGCAAGATCCTTTTTACCACGACCTGAACAGAAACCTCAATATCTTCTGACCCTCTGTAACCAAAATTGTAAATCAGGCACTGAGGGCTCCCACGGGGTGTTCCTTATCTGCAACGTATTTCCATTTATTCTGCCCTATTCTTCTCTCTCCCTCCCCCATATGAGGCCAAAGAAAACTAAGGCCTGGCAATGACAACATGCATCCTGGCAGCTGGAAAAGTCCCTATCGGTTCAGATAGCATTCTTCACCAGCTGAGAGAAAATGGAAGAGTCTACAGATTGAGTGTTTGTGGCAGGGATGTTTTCCTTCCCCTTGCTTAGATTCAGCTGATTAGATCAGAGCACAAACAGAAGAAAGGGAGCACATACAGCCTGACCTTGTCATCCTAAGTGGTTGTGACATTTCCAGGAATGCTCACCCTGCTCCCGCTCTTCGTTTCTAGCTGCTTTTGCTTTGTCTCGCAAAAGGTTTCTGCAACAGTAAAAAAACACAAACGAAAGAAGAAATCCTATGGGAGAACCTCCTCCAATAACCACACTGCTCCCCGACAACCCTATGCAGTCTTGTGTACACTGCTAGTTCTCTTAACACAATAGATAAGTCGAAATGTTCCTACTCGATGAAAGGAAAAGCCATGATCATACAGTGGCTACAGCTTATGACCAAACCCACAGAAAGTTCGAGAGCAGAGCTGAGATCACAGATCACAACAAGGGGGCATGCCAGGCTCTGAAGGCAGTATCTGCATCAAGACAATTTTAATGACATCAAAGACTGGATATTTAATTGCACCAAGATGGGAAGACTTGATCAGGTGAAGAAAGAAAAACAGAGCAAGAAGCTGTGGTCACTCATCCAGTTGTTACTCGGTTTTCAGAGAATTAAGTCCTTCCCCAGCATCTTGCTTTAGCCACCTTTCAAATAAATATCTTAAATAGCAAAGTTGTGGGATTCATTAAATGTATGTCCTCTGTGACTCTCACAGATCCCACAGAGCAATACACTGTCACAGAAATAATTCCCGTGTTTTACTGGAAATACTGGTTTAAAATCCATTTTTGCTTAGGTAGCTAGACATTTGTATTCTGTGGCTCTGATCCTCCAGGGAAGAAACTTGAGTGCCTCATCATTGGTTTCTGGTGCCATTTCAAACGTATCAGTGTATCCTGCTTGACATCCATTTCCTAACTGAATGCAGCACAGGTCTCCAGCAGTTTCCATACTATATCTACTAGCAGATACCTCAAAGATGCCTCTAGACATTTCTGTTTAGGCACCAGAATTCCACCCCAGGTAGGGATGAATTTTGTTGGCACCCTAAGCTAATTTCAGGGTGTTCTCTTCAAGTTAATGCAGCACAAAAAATACATTCAGCTTTGCTGAGATATGAGAGTAAGACATGGATAGACTGGAAAAAGACCATCTTTGCAGTCACTCACAAAATGCAAGGTTTAGTTAAGTTAGAGCATTATGAGTGTGTGAAAAGAGTCAGCAAGTCACAGCTCCATTCACAAGTTTAGACTTATCCTCTACGTTCAAGAAGAAACTAAAATGAGGACTTGGTCCAAACTGTGGAGAGAGAACACAAACACACTCAGCACCTTAGTCCAGAGATATCTTCTTCTTCAAATAGTTTGCCTAGAAAGGGAACAAGCTGAAGAGAGTGCCCTACTAATAACCTTACTTTGGTTCTTCCTAAACACAAGGTTCGTTGACATTGAGCTCACAGTGGTGGTTTGACCAGCTAGTTATTGGATACAGGTGTCTTGTGGTGGCAACAGCCAGTGCCTAGTGTTGTTCTTTACTCCAAAATGTGTGCTGTTCTGTCCTTCTATTTTAATAGTAAAAAAATAGTCACAGAGTGTCTCCTAAACAGGTTAACTCAATTTCACCCTTTTTGTTTTGTTTATTGAACCACAGATTCTAGGTGCTTGTCTCTCTCCATGTCAACATCATGACAAAGCCTCACTGACCATGTTCTTCATGGTCTCATCTACACTACAGGACAAGCTGGTCCTCTGTCTGATGGCCTTTGAGATCATTAAGAAGACAGTCTCTAAAGATGCATCAGGTGAGGCTGTGGATCACTGTTGTGTGATAAGGTTTATTTCAGTATGGCCATCCTCAAGGTGGAAATATGAAAACAAAATGAAAGGGAATAGAAAGTGGAATAGTGTTGGCCTTCTCAGTTTGGGAGAGGGAAAAATTACTCATGGAGAAGGGAAAAGGGTGGAAGGGAAAGGGTGACACCCAAAGTAGGGCTTGCATACCTCAGAAATTTCTCAGAGCGCAGCCATGACACAGTAAGGACCACATCCCTCACTAAATTTATTGATGACCGCTTATTTTTAAAACACACTCAAAGGCAAAAATACCTGCTGCTAGATCAGCTTTGTGCTAGAGCACTCCTCTAGGCTCCTGTCTGAGCTCTCTTTTTACTCCATGGACTTAAAACCCATACCACCCACTCCAGAAGGGCAATTAACAGCCAAGGTGGGAAATACTGTGTTTTCTTACCTTTCAATCCCTGTCTCTTTGGAGGAGTTTGTACAGTACTCAGTAGTTGGTGTACTGTAGACTCAGTGTTGTAGCCTACCAGTAAGACCACTCCCCAGGCCCTGCAAACTAGTCTCCACTCTCATGATAATACCTATTTGCTCTCCTAGCCCAGTCTTGATTGTTTAAATGCTCCCCCACTGAGCATGCAATAGGTAAAGTCATACCTCAGATCTTAATCAAGCTCAAGGACATCAATGGAAATAATTGGACTGCCTGAAGTATCTAGTTCTTGTGATTGATGTACTGAGTGCAGGGCTGGGAGACCAGGGCTGCATTCTTGAGATTACTTAGAGATTTAACTCCTTGCTTACCACCAATGCTAAAAGGATATTTTTTTTTATTTCTCAGGGAGTCCTCAGCGGATCTCCCTTTAGGGTTGTCACCTAAGCACAACCCTGGAAATGCTGCTGTCCTCTCTGTTGTACCTGAGCTCCCCCACATGTGCAACAGGTTACCTACACCAAACAAATCAAATGGTTTATTTGATGCTTAGGTTTTTTTTTTCTTTCTTCTCATCACAAATGGTGATTTAATTGTCTCAAAGGTATTCTACATTTGGAACAACGTGCTTTAGTAAGATTTGTAATATGGTACTTGGCTCACTGGGGACTAATACTGCAAGGGTTTCACATCCAACATCGTGATGTCTGAATTTCTGATGAGACAAGGGTCACTTGTGGCATTTCTGCTCCCTAATTATGTGTGCGAATTGCAAATGCACACCCAGTGAAAGTAATGCAAGTCCCACTTAAAATTTCTCGTTCTTGTATTTTTTACCAGTTAAGCTGGAATATGAGCTGAAAGTGGCATCAGCTCATAGCGAACGGGCTCAACACTTCGAGATAATACTTATACAACATTTACCACATTATTTTCCCTGAGGCACTCTCAAATGATCCATGACTTTATAATGTATGTAAAGTGGTTTGAGCACATACACAGAGCAAACTACTATTGCTGCCTTGTTATTAAATTTCGGTTATTATTACCATAAGTGCTTGTATTAGTATTATTAGTAGTAGATGGTAGGGCTTATTATGAAAAAATTGTTACAAGTTTTAGTAATTGTTAAAACGGCTCCCATAAGAATCTTTGTTCATCTGCCCGTTCATCCTAGGTCACATAATGTTCCAAGTTATCAGCAGGTTTTGAGCATTGTTTTCTGCAACAAAAAAAAAAAAAAGAAGAAAAATAAAAAGACATCACTTATTCACAATTTGCTTATTCACAATTTACTTATTCACAATTTGGTGAATACTGAAGATGCTGAGGTGTTATAGAAGACTCTAGCCAAACACAGATGTTAAACTTTCTCCTGCACACACATACCTTTGCATTTTTATGCTCCCACAGAGTTGGAAAATACCACTCTCAAACACTTTCAGAAGGAGGGGGGGATGCCACATAAGACAAAATAAGCGATTTAGGTCCAAACACCTCTTGCAGTGAATAAACCCATATTTAAAGTTTCATATTGATTGTGTCTGTTCCCATTTCTCACCACCATTCAATTCCTAATGCTGTTCAATTTGCCACCACTATGGTCCCAATATTTATTATTTTTTTCATCATTGTGTTTTTATACCAAGCGTGGACATATAAGTTTGGTTCAGAGATTGCTTGTCACTTGTCTTACAGAGAACAATCTCTCCATTGCTGTGCTTGATTACTTCTGATGAGACTTGAGCTGGAGTGAAGCATCACCGCTAACATCCATTGCAGGATACTCGATTTATATTTGTCCAGGATCATGAGTTAACTTAAGGGTGATTTTGGTAACCAGTATCAAAATGCCAAGAGCTATATGGCCTTGGCAGAGTAGCCTTGGCCTTTCAAAGAGGTTATGTGGGAGTTAGATCAGTTTATGCTAGTAGACTCATATCTATTCATGTCCTAGTAAAGAGACTTACATTATTATATTCATTAATAAATTAATTATAAGAAAAACAAAGCAATCCTATTATTTTTCATGGCATTCATTCAAGAACCTACCAATTAGGCATTTGACTGATTCTACTATGCTTAAATGTAGAGTGGAAGAGTGGTGCTCTCCTGAATCAATTTATATCTCCTCTGTTCAAAGAAATCAGAGTTGCTTCTACTTCACTATCTCCAGGGCCAAGAATGCAAGGGACAGAAACATGCAAACTCAGATCCACGCACTTTATCGATGCTCCATTTCTGTTAATAAGCCCTGTAAAGCCATCACATCTGGGGAAAGAAAAAAAAAACACAAACCAAACAAAACAACTACTCCCATATTTCACTGCTGATATTACCTGAATTTTCAAACTCCTACTAGGTCAGGTCTCTATATAACGCTGCATCAGGTATTCACAGATGCTTCATCCCAGGAGAGCAGTGGTCATCTAGCAGAGCACTACAAGGGTACTTGTAGAAATTCTCTGGTAGTCTCGGATGACTTCTTAGGCACAAATGATTCCCAAAGAGTGTTGTAAAGAATTACAGAAGCACTTTCCTCCATGTAGAAGTGTCTCTTCTTGTGCAGCCTCAGGGAGTTTAGTTCAACAGACATGTAAAGACTGATTTCCAAAATTCCAAAATTACACCCCAGTTCAGTGGTCTCAGTGTTGTTATTGTGTTATGTAAAAAGGGTAAAAAGAAAAGCAGGAAAACATGAATCTGGAACTGGGAAGAACTGAGCCTCTCTGCTTTTTCCTGTGTGAATTTTACCAACTTTTGGGTTTTGCCTGTGAATTTGTACATTATATCTTCCACATAATCCCACAGAGCATTTTTTTTTTGTTGCGTATTAGTTTGGACGTAAAGTTCTGTGCTGATCTTACAAATTGGTAGTAATTAAGAGAAAGAGCAAAGGAAAGAGAGAAAGTGAAAGAGAAATTAAGAGGAAGAATAAAAGGAAGGGGAGAAGGGGGAGGAGAAGGAAGAGAAGACGACAGGAAGGCAGCTTCATAATGAAGTTCTTCAGTAATTTCCTTCTGAAATGATTTCTTCTTCCAAAAGTCACTTGAAGACTTATCAACTCTAAAACAATTCTAAACAGAGATGCTTCTATTGGATTCAAACAAAAAGGTTTTGTGAAACCAGAAAGCTCATTTTGTGGGACTATCTAAGAGCAAAACCTTTTCTTTCAATAGGTTTATTTCAATATGTTTCCTCCTTTTCCTATATTTTCACCTTGACTGGGGAACTCAAAACGCCCACTCAATGAGCTATATGAAATTTTGAGGTGTCCAGGCAGAATAATAAGGGTCTAGAAGTCAGCCGCCTTCTTATGTCTTTCCTCTCAATATAGAGTCTGTAAATTAAAATGTCAGAGGCATCTGAACATATTCACAGCTGGGGCCTGGGAAAGGGTTCATTTTTACTCCAGGTGCAAGAGGACTCCATTTTGCCTTAATACAACTGGAGTGTGCACTACCCTGTCCAGGTGCCCAGCTTTGTTTCAGCAAATCTCAGCCAACATTTCACGGTACCTGCATCACTACATGACAAATTGCAGGAAGGCTCTAAGCTTCTACAGAATTGTTTTCATGGAGAGTAAAACAATACTCTCTGGCCTGTTCTAATTTCCCTTCCCTATTTGTATGGCTGATACATGCCTACCATGTCACTTTAGAAAGTACTGTATTTTCTGCCCCACTGCCATTTTAACATTCTTAATCCCAGCAAAATCAATGACTGTCCAACAGACTCTACATCAGGGAGAACTTGAAACCTCTATTTGTTTGTTATAAACCAATAGTCTGGAAATCATGAGAGCTACAAATAAGAATTGATGTGCTGTGCAGTCTGGCACAAAAAGAAAAATAGTCTTGTATCAATAAGGGGAAAACATGAAATGAAACAGAACAGCAGAGGAGACACTTTTCAGAGAACTGGGACTGGAAACACAATGTTGTATCCCTAGCACCCTGTTGCATTGGCTTGGATCTCTGGCCAGTCAATGTTTTGCCAATGAGATTTTATGAAAAAAATATTTTTTTTCTAGTTATCAACAAATACAAAAGAGACATGGAGAGACAGTTTCTTTTTTAGTAAAATATATTTTCTTCAAAAAAAATAATAATACCTCAGCATCCAGCTCTTGCAGGAAGAGCTTCCTAAGCTTTGGCTGTTTCTCCTTTACTTATCTGATTGATCATAGGAAAATAGACTTTCCTGTGAGATTTCTAGCAACAGGACTCTCACCTAACAATAGGCTAGATAGGTTTTGTGATATTGAGTTAGCATACCAAAGATCCCTACCTGTCCCTCAAAGCACTGTGTTGTGTTGATGGACTACATGCTTTAGATATCAATTCTCCTTCAAAAATACGGAAGGTTTTAATAATGCAATGAGTGCTTGTGTCAGTAGTTCAGGTTGAACGCCAGGCCAGATAATCCCTCCAATATATATCTGCAGCATTTGGGTGTTCTAGATCCTCACAGCAAGGCTGGAGCTCCAGAAGCAACAGGTTTCCAGGATATTTTTCCTTGTATCTCGTGTTTTGCCTATTCTTAAGGTACCCGTAGAGGTGTTAGTCTTTGGTATTTCACATCTTTTTTCTGCCATGCTGCGTCAATCAGAAATATTTGCAGGAAAGTGAAAATAAAACCAGAAAATACTGCCTGTTATCCTCATTCTCCTGAAGATGAAGATAGAGTTCTTAATATGGGAAACCAGGAATTCACCCCAACGATCCCTTTCAGATGAAATCAGGGTTTAGGAAGCGTTGTAACTATCAAGGACGGAAGTGTGAAGTGCCCTGGTGCGAAGGACTGCAGAGGTGAACAGAGGCAGAGCAGGTCATGGGGATTTCATTTCTGGACTGGAGGGGAGGGGAAGGGCATTTAGTATCCCATATATTAATATTAGAGGGAAGCTCCCAGAATGGGGAAAAGACAAAGCTTTGTGGAAAATCTTATTCTTTGCATCTTTACTGTGGCAGCTAAGAGGAAAAAAAAAAACACCAAACACCTCTGGTACACAGAAATCTAACATTACAATTATGCATACAACAAGTATCTTGTTTTCAAAGACAAAATATATGAGGGATTTCCGATCAACTTGAAAATGTTCTGCATGGACAATGCTTGTCCTCCACAGCTTTGTTTTGTAAGATTATAGCAAGCAACTGGAAATAACGCCATGCCAGTTTTGACTTTTAAACTCATTCTTATGTTTAAAACACACACTTATACACACATACCATTGGGCATGAGGCCATGAATCTTGTTTAGAGGGTGGTTATAGTTGTATGTAAAGAGTGGAGATTAAATTAAGCATTGCAGGAAGGTAGTGCATCTTTTCTGGGCAATTACACATACCTTGTATAATCTAATGAGCTGTTACTGGGCCCTAATGGAACATTTAAAGAGAGTTATTGTATTTTTTCACAGTTTGCTGGATTGGAGAAGTTAATTGATTTACCAGGGAAAATGCCTCTCCCTTTCCCTAGACCCCCACCTTCTTTTAAAAAACACAGAAATAGAAACACAGCGAGGAGAAAGACTAGAATAGGAAGTAATTGAGTACAACATCATTAAAAAAAGATCAGTTCCACAATATCTTCCCTGGTAGCAATCCACAGTGATAATAGTAATACTCAGCTCTGCAATAGCTCTGTAAATGCAGAGATTCCAAAGTGCTTTGCAAGGAAGAAAGTAGAGAGAAATTCCTTTGTTCAGCCTGTCATTAAAAAATATAAAAAAGGCCACTGTAATATTCAACTACAATGACCCCAAAGTTTGGGGTTTTTTTGTTACATTATTACTGGAGGACTTATTTAAATCCAGCAATGTGCCCTGGTGGCCAAGAAGGCCAATGGCATCTTGGGGTGCATCAAGAAGAGTGTGGCCAGCAGGTCGAGGGAGGTCATTCTCCCCCTCTACTCTGCATTGGTGAGGCCACATCTGGAGTACTGTGTCCAGTTCTGGGCTCCCCGGTTCAAGAAGGACAGGGAACTGCTGAAGAGGGTACCACAAAAGGCTACAAAGATGATGAGGGTACTGGAGCATCTCTCTTATGAGGAAAGGCTGACAGACTTGGGTATTTTTAGTCTGGAGAAAAGAAGACTGAGGGGGGATCTTATCAATGCTTATAAATCCTTAAAGGGAGGGTGCCAGGGGGATGGGAAGAGTCTCTTTTCAGTGGTGCCCAGTGACAGGACAAGAGGTCATGGGCACAAACATGAACATAGGAAGTTCCATCTTAACATGAGGAGGAACTTCTTTCCTTTGAGGGTGGCAGAGCACTGGCACAGGCTGCCCAGAGAGGTGGGGGAGTCTCCCACTCTGGAGACATTCCAAACCCACCTGGACACTGTCCTGTGCAACTGCTGTAGGTGACCCTGCTCTGGCAGGGGGGTTGGACTGGATGATCTCCAGAGGTCCCTTCCAACCCTGACCATTCTGTGATTCTGTGATTCTGTAATACTTTCAAGCAGTGTTTAAAGTAAGATGTTATGGAAGTTTATTTTCCCAGTTATTTAGTGCATCACATGTACAAAATACAGATATCCAAGGTTTTTTTGCTAGCAGGATTTGGCCTAAGATAAATAAAGATCACCACTGGCTTTTAGTAGCCTCTTGGACCACAGATTAATCACATACTGTTTAGCTAGGTGTCACCAAAAACTTATCTGGAGTTTAGTGGAGGAAACAAATGCCAGAGCCGGAGCCTCATGCGAAAGCAGGCAAACATCATTTCCCCAGTTGTGCTCATTCTCTGCTACAGTCAAAACTGCTCAGTTTCTAGGAAATTTCATCAGGATGAAAATTTCAGTCTGGTGTTTTCTGTGGTGGCTTCTGATCATGTCATCCAGATGGAATCCAGGGTCTCCCAGGGGTCTGCTCAGCCTGAAGGCATCCTCTCTTAGTACGGATAAAACAAACTTGTGTGGTGTCACTATGGTTTTGCTCCTGTTTTGTCGGCAAATAAAGGAACTCACATTCAAAGTTATCAGCTAAGTACTTTTTTTCTTGTCTTTTTTTTCTTTTTTTCTGCCAATGATTTCACTAAATCTGTCAGACAAAGGCCAATAGCAGAGTGGTGTGACAGCGTTCACAAAGACTTACAAAGGTGATCTCTCAGCAGCCGAAAAGCAAAGAACAGTTTGGAGCACTCCAGGGCAGTATTAGTGGCTCTACAGAGAAACACCTCCTGGGGCAGCTGCCAGCACCTAAAAGCAAGTTGAGAAAGTAGAAAGTAGATTCCAATGATAGATATATTCTTTAGAAAAATGTTGTCCCTGAGAAGCACTGAATGTCACAGAGTTGGAAACCAGCAGGTGAGGTGATTCATTTCTTTCCCATTCCTTTTCTCTGTGCAGGTGAAAGCAAAGAGGCGTTTCCAATGAGATACCTTAGAGGTTGAAATGTTGAGTTTGAAGTAACTCTGCTCCTTACAGGAGGCAGAACAAGAACTGTTTCTGGGAAGAGCAGGAGAAGAACATCCTTCTATCTGTCCTCGCAGGATCCCTGATTTTACTACTTCCCTTTCCACATCAAATTCTCATAAGAAATTGTGGAGACTGTTAATGTATGAGAAATTACCATTTCCCATAGGAAATTATAGTTCTACCTACAATAAAGTAGCCTGTCTTGTTGCGTTTTAAAGTTGTATTTTAGGTTGCTGGTAACTTTGTCTTACTTTCTCCTTTGGCAAACATTTCTCTTACAACATACCTACCTTCTATATTTGTATAAAATTTTTAAATAACTTTCTGTATTTCTGAGACAGTTGTTCATGTCAAGAAAAGCCTCTATTTCTCTGAAAAAGTAGAGTACCATCACACGATGTTATTTTGCCCATACAAACAGAAAAGAACATTATTGGAAAATGCGCTGAAGAACCTTTTCTCAGTCAATTTAGCTCTACAGTCTTTACATATTCTGTCCTGGTTTTGATTTGATGGTTCATCCAGGATCACTTCAGAGTGGCTGGACTTATCTGAATGTGACGCTTCAAGGTTTCCTTTCACATTCCCACCTATTGCAGATTGGCTGGTATCCAGGGACACCGATGACCATGCTTCTCATGTTCTCTTGACATCCGTCCTTCCACACTGCCATGAAATAATAGGGAAAAGATGGAGAAAGGAGGAAATCCTGTGATGTAAGTGTAAAAGAAACAAGGGGGTAGACTGGGAAGAATAAAACTGAATAGACTCAACAGTAGGTTAAATCAGAATTTGCTGATACATAAAGAAGAGGACTGGAGAATATCAGACTAGGGTTGATGATGAAGGGGATGGTTAGCTGGGTGGATAGGTGAGGCTCGGGCAGACTGGAAGTGGAGCCAGTTTTGGAAAGGTTGAGTTGCAAATAACAGGTTCATCAAGAGCTGAAGTACCAGGGTGAAACAGAGTCTGGTAGGACAGAAGGTACTAAGACAGCTAGATAAAAGGGTGAGGGACACTAGGCAAGTACCGGAATGAAAAACTGAGAAAACTGAATGGGAAGGAATAAAACAGAATGAGCAGAGGGAGAGATTAAGCATCGATATGGAAATGAGGGATTTGATTGAGCAGGGAAATGTGAGAGAGATAAGGAACTGGGCCGGGAGGTAGGGGTCAGGACTAGTTAAGAGAGAAGACAAGGATTCAGATAAGAAACCTGTCCCACCAATGCTGAAACTGAAGAGCGGAAAGTGAGAGTGAAAAATTAGGTGAGGACAGAAGCAAATCAGACTCACAGGATTAAGCCGGAGAATTTTCAACCATTGAGACCTGTTCCCCTTCATGGATGAGAAAGGACCCCAAATAGTCCATTGCTCTGCTTTTTTCTCTGGCCAGGTCTGTGAAAGTATCACACTGCGCTTGTGTGCTGTTTCCCACCCCTGTCAATTAGCTCTGTCCATCTGCTGGTACAAGTGGCAGAGGCTGGTGCATCATCCCTGCAGTCAATGGATGAGGGACCAGGGAGGTGCCTGACAGGTTTGATTGAAGGTATATATCTTCATTTTTATCCTGTGAAGAAATTTTGCCCAGTGGACATTTCAGGAGTTTGGTTATTTGGATAATTCCTGATGTTCATCAGTGTGGCTAGATAACCAGGTGAATAGCCACTGCATGAACACACCACATCCAGCTCAACCTGGGTGCAACAAGTTCACTCTTCATCTGCAGCTCAGTGAACAACCACAGATTCCTTTCTCAGACAGAAATGCAGTGCCTCCATCTGTTCCTCAATACATAAGACCAATGAAGCTTGCATAAAGGATATTCTTCTCTGTCCCATAGAGTCGTCATACCCTCAATTCAACTCTATTCATTGCATTAACTGAGGCAGAGGTCCTTTGGAAATGGAAAATGTGAGCATATGAGTGAAGACCATATCATGGTGCATACAGACTGGAAGGGTAGGATAAAGTATAATCAGCAACCTTAGGTTAGTTCAGGCATTTTCAAACTTTGGGGTGCTAATTTTATAACTTTAAAAA
The DNA here is from genome assembly GCA_008711295.1 of Anarhynchus alexandrinus. Taxonomy (NCBI): domain Eukaryota; kingdom Metazoa; phylum Chordata; class Aves; order Charadriiformes; family Charadriidae; genus Anarhynchus; species Anarhynchus alexandrinus. Next base: position 518,679 of record VUYV01000433.1, read on the forward strand.
TGTTATTTTTCTATTGATTTTTTTTTTTGTTTGGGGGGCGTGGTTTGTTTTGTTTTCCGGTTTGTTTGATTTGTTTTGTTTTGTTTTCTCCCTGTGTAGAATACATGAAGGAGAGAGAGCTGCATTTTTGGGTGTGTATGTCAGTAGTTCATAGAAACAGTGCCATCTACTGACATAAGAACAAGCCATCTTTTCCTTCAACTACTTAGGACCAATAAAGCCACCGTTGATAGACGCCTCTGAGGACTTTTTGACTATTCAGTTCTCAGGAACAAACTACGTGCTTCAGGGAGAGGGAGTCCATTGGGACAAGATGACTATTCCATCCGAGTCTTCTCTTGGCCATGGAGATCCCTGGCTCGGCTTCCCGAATATCCGTCCAGCTTCATACTAAACTTTCTTTCTCTCTCCCTTCTGGCTCTATGTCCAAGATTTTGATTTGTTTCGAAAGTCTCTGGAGACATACCTCAGACTCCACAGGCTACTGACTTAAAAAAGGGGATTGCTTTTTTGCAATTATGGCCAAACTGGTACTCTGTACAGTTGTTTGTTTTGGTTTTGTCCTTGCTAGTGAGATTTTTATTTGCAAGAAAGCAGTGAAAGAGGAGACAGAAATAGACCATAAGCTCATACTGTCAGCTCCTTCAGCTCAGAGGACAGATCTCAATGGCAATTTCCACCTCTGCCTGGCCAACATTTTTTCATCTGCCAGCAATAGCCAGGTCAGTTCATAAACACAAGCTGGTAAATCAAGGTGTTGCCAGCCTTGCAGGCTGCTGCCTCTCAAAGAGAACAATTTTTACTGTGGTAATTCAATCAAAGCTTGCATCACCGTTCACCAGTCGGGATGTTTGCATCCCTGACATGAACTCTTCTGCTATTTGCGTACTTTCTGCAAGGAGTTGGAGAAGGAGCCAACTCTTCCACATTGAGGAAAAATGAAGAGGAAGAAGATCCAATGCTGCTGAGCGCAGGCACTGAATAGAGAAACACGCCAGAACTGTCCTTGTTACTGACCCCTGGCTTGCCACACAAATGAGCATACATTTGCATAAGCAATAAAAATATAATTAAAAATCAGCAACATATTAAACTCACATTGAAATCCTCAGGAATGTTGCTGCCATTGGGCAAAGAGGAAAATACTATAACAAGATACCAGTAGTTAAAAGCCAATTAAGCATGCCTATTAGTTGTCCATTATCAGCACTGAGTTCTGTAAATAAAAAATATTAATTGCTATAGGCCATGTTGTTAACTGCCAGATAAATCCATAAATGTTTTTTACAACATTCAATGATAGTTAAGTATGCAGTTCATGTATTTACTTTGCTGGGGAAAAAAAAGAAAAAAAAAAAAAGGCTTCTGGTTACCTCAAGCTTGGAAAGCATTATAGAAAACCAAATTCCATTGTGGTGTTGTCATTCACTTCAGGTCTGATTTCAAATAATTATATTTCCTGGACCTGAACTAGTATTTGTCTATTAGTGAAATCCAGTTTGATTTCCCCCCTTGCTCCCACCCTGCTTCTCTTTTTCTTTTTTTAACTCACTCTCTATGGAATGATTCATTCTCTGCTAATTAAAATGGGAGAATTCTGTATGCGATAATTGCCTGTGGGTATCTTCAGTGATTTTCAAATGTAACCTTTCATTTTGCATGTCTAACTTGGAACACCTTAAAAAGATCTTATTTTCTTAGGGCTACTGAATGGTACCTTTTGGAAACCAAAATCCTTTGTCTGAATTCCCCACCTTACAAATGGAGGCACACAAAATCATTAATGTCTTTCAGAAATCCTGGCTTCATTGATACTTACCAGCCAATGTAAATCCTGCCAAACAAATGCTCTCAATTCCCATGGCAGTGAGGATTCAGCAGTTCATTCAAACGGCAGTGGTGAATGCCTGGCCCTCTGAAAATCAGGCCACGTATTTTAGGTGACTGCATGCAGCTTTCAGAACCTTTGAAGGAAATTCGGACAAAATACTCTTCCCATTGAAAAAGCCGTCTTTAGGACTGGTGAGTACAGTGCTAAAGAACTAGATCTGGAAAGGCATTAATTGTCTCTGCCACGACTTTGGGCTTTAAAAAACCAAGCCATTAAAAACAGCAGCAATGACACTCGCAGCAAAGCCTCCTTTTACGGCACTTTTAACCCAGACATTTGCAAAGTCTGCCAGATATTATCCCTTTTCTTTAACTGGGGAAAACGAACAACATAAAGGCTAAAGGATTTATGCAAGATGACCCAAGGAAGCCTACACGAGGTATTACTTGCCTCCTTTATCATTAATCTTGAAGTGACAAATCTGAGCAAACCACCCAGGCTCCCTCTGCTATCAGTTCGCAGTGCCAAGCACCTCCAGGGGAAAGGATCCCCACCTAAGGCAAGTGTCCAAAGTAGATAAAATGAGATGTTTGTCATCCCCTTAGTTGCATCTCAACTAAGGACTTTCCAAGCCCTGTCCTCCAGCCCTGATATCCACTCAAATAGTCTTACTATATGCCCACTATTAAACTCTCCAAGCCTTCAACATGGTGGCCACATCCAAACTACCCATTACTCCTGGACTGGGCTAATTCTTGAGCTCTGCCTTGCTGTTATTTAGGAGACTTTAATGTAGATGAGATCCAAAGGTTGCCAAGGACCATGCAGATAGTTTAAGTGTCAATGGTACACTTCTGCATACATGTATCTAAAGGGTGGGTTGAAGGAGGATGGAGCCAGACTCTTTTCAGTGGTTCCCAATGACAGGACAAGGGGCAATGGGCANCATCTCAACTAAGGACTTTCCAAGCCCTGTCCTCCAGCCCTGATATCCACTCAAATAGTCTTACTATATGCCCACTATTAAACTTTCCAAGCCTTCAACATGGTGGCCACATCCAAACTACCCATTACTCCTGGACTGGGCTAATTCTTGAGCTCTGCCTTGCTGTTATTTAGGAGACTTTAATGTAGATGAGATCCAAAGGTTGCCAAGGACCATGCAGATAGTTTAACAGTGTCAAAGGTACACTTCACCTGCTTGGCTCTGTGCCCAAACACTGTTAAATTTACACAGCCTTTGTGTCCAGACCAGTGTTACCGCTAAAACTTTCTAAATTCTAAATCCTTTTAGACTACGGTGACAACAGAAAGCCAAGAACTGTGTTGCTGGCCATAAATTTGTATGTCTTGACTGCTCCAAATATTGGAATGTTTTTGAGCACTGCTTGTGTAACTGTACTGCCTTTGGCTAAAAAGTAGAATCAAGATCAATTCTGAGGTTAAACTCTACTTCAGAAGGATTGGGGTGCTATCCATAGTCTTAAGTACACGGCTACTTTACACAGAAGACACCATTTGATTACTCAAAGCTGTGACAGGTTTCATAACTATGTCTCCTGCATCTGCTCTAGCCTATTTAATTTTTAAGCAGATTACCAGCCCAATGCTGCAATATGCTGAAATGACAGTATGTATGATTTTCCTTTACAATTGTGAGTCTGCAAATCTAAAGCCAGGGTGGATTTCATAGTCTTAAAAGACCTCTGGCCTAACAACAATAGAACAAAAAATACCAAACCAGAACAAACCAGGGAAATCTGCCTGTGGAACCGATGGGACGTGCTCAGTGTTGATGATTTGAGATTACTTCATTTTGGAGAATTGGCCCCATTAAAGTTGGTATTATCTTCTTTACATAATTTATAAGAAAGAAAACATATTTAATGTCATTGGTATATCTGCAATTCCCTAAAACCAAGTTAAATTAATCCATAGCACAGGCAGATTGTTTCTTTTATGCTATAGTTTATATATCTCTAAATGTTTGTGACAGCTTCGGTGTAGACGTCCATTTCTATGTTATTCAGAGCAGAGAAGAAATGACAGGTTTGAAGGGCATTTACGGTACACAGCATAAGAGAAGGACAAGAAGACAAGGCAGAGGCACTGTCATTCCTGAAAAAACAAATAATTCAGAGAAGTTGCTGTATGACTTACCAGACTGCCATGATGTGGCACTCACCAGCGCTTCATAACCCAATAGTGAGAAATGTGACTGTATGGCTGATGTCTTGGTGATTTAAGGAGCTGTGTCTTAACAAAGGTGTGTTAGATACCCGCCCAGCTCATTCAGTTCTTTAGTACTGGGCATGAGCAGTGAGTTATTATGGACTTTGCCTGTGGTCTTTCCTAGTATATTTATTCCCTACTCATTGGCATTTATCATCCCATTGACTTTTCCTTCCCTTTAGAAAGATCTTTTATGAGCAATTCATACGTATTCATATACATATTTTGCTCATAAAATTAGGAAGACGGACTACCAGTATGTGTCAAACCTGACTTTGAACTCGCTGAAATCAGTATTTTCTTCACTGGAGGGTATGTACACCAAATGCCAGATTACCCCAGTAAAATCCACTAGCGAAATTAGACTATGTCTAACTGGGAATGATCCTGCTAAAGGAAGTCAGAAATACTGCAGTTATTCACAGGTCTTGTTGAAGATTTAGGCCTTTATTTCTACTTTCTATAATTGAATTTCTTTCAATTTAAGACATACCCAAGAGATTCCGAAGAAGTGCAAACAGGCCTGCTGATAGCATCTCATGATACATATGTTTTCTGTCAGGATAATAAAAGAAAAGTTACTCTGTTAGATAATTTCTCTTCAAACATCCTATGTCACCTTTAATTGAAAATGAAGATATGGTTGCACATATCTTGAGTAATTAAAACCCTATGGCTTTTTCCTTATCTAATTAATGAAGAAAGTGAAAATCAGAAATTGCAAATTGGGCATAAAACCAAACAAAATTTAATTAGGGTTTTGTGTGTGTGTGTGTGTGAAGATCACAAAATATAAGAGAATTTGGTTAAAGGGAAATTTTAATAACTGCTTGCAGGTGTTTGAACTATAATTAAATCTATGAATTAAAATGTTGCAAAGAAATTTTTAAATCGTGTTACAAAAAGAAAAGCTAATCGAAGAAACAACCAAAAAAAACCCAAATACCAATGCTAGGCAACATTTGACCTTTGAGAGGAGTCCGATCAATTCTAGTCATCGCTTCACTTTTCCTGATTTAGATAGATGCATTATTTTACCATGATGACATTTACTTAACTTTTGCATGTTTCTCAGTCCTGCTGGAGGCAACAAGACTAAAATATATACGTAAAATAATCCCCCATTAAATACTTTCCTGAACAAGCTTTTACTGTAGATTTCCCCCCTCATTTTGGAAAACATTTCTCAGGCAAGCAGCAGAAACAGGCACATATTTATGTGTTAAGGAATTCATAAGCTCTTTTGTTTCTTCTGCTTACGATGCAGAAGTCTTGTTTGTGTTCTTTTTAGCTCTGCAATGTCAGACTAGTATGTAAGTTGCAGTATCACTGTATTGTTATAATTAGTGGCTATAACATGTATATTTATATGTGTGTTTATATATACATATGTGTGCATATAAATATATAGAAATATACAATGTAAAATTGTGCCTTCAGGCCCTGTGGAATTTGTATATTTTTGGGGCTTCACACACAGTAAGAGAAAATGCAGTGCAGAAGAGAAAATCCATGCCCTAATGCACTACAGCCCAACTTCACAAAGGTAATGAAGTGTGTGTGTTCATTCAGGAACCAGCCTAAATTGGTTATTTAAGTTCCATCTATTGCGAAGGAACTGTAATTGTGGTCAGTTGTCCCACCCATCAGACACCCTTCTTGGTATGGTCATTCTTTCTGATGGTTTCAGTTTCTCCCTATCATCTCCAGAAGGATCCAGGATGACTATCTTGGACTAGAAGCTTACATTTTAGATGCTAAATTTGGGTAAGAAGAGTCCCCAGAACAAACATTTCTCCGAGTCTTGAGCATCCAACCAGAGAAGACATATTGGAGTAAAAGAAAGCCTTGTTCTTTCCTTGTTGAGGAGCCCTGAGGTGTGAGGAGTCAATCAATTGCTCAAATGCAAACACTGAACTTCTTATTTAAGGTCTAATACTTTTCCCAATTGAAGAGCTTTCCTGTCTATAAATTATCCCACTGTCTCTCATTGAAGAAAATAGATCCTTTCAAAAATGAAGTAAAAGTGTATTCAGTATAAATAGTCTCTATGTGTGAAATATTGCAGCAGAGGTATAATTACACTACCTTTTTTAGATCAATTACATTATTATATCATCCCAGAGGTGTTCAGATACCATGGTGATAAGTGTGGGACTGATTATTTCAGTGTATTTTGAGATAGATAATAATGTATTTCTATTGCAATTTTCATACTAAAGGAGTCCCATGAGCTTCACGTAATAATATATCCCATCTCCTACCTAGATACTGTCATTTTTGGTGCAGATGGGAGAATATAAATGAATCAATCCATTAGTACTGCTTTTTGAGGAACTGCTGGACTTTCTCAAACAACCAGTGTGACATTCTCAAACAACCACTCACCATAAAAAGGTTTTCTTGATTTTGGAGATCTTGGGAAGACAGAGTGCTCAAGGATCTTCATACCATCTAAACAGATGAAAGAGATTCTCCTTGGAAACTGAGACCCTATTAATTGAGCGTGATCCCAGCTACTGCATAACACCATCCACAGGGTCACAGAGCAGGAGAAAGGCCAGAGTCTGTCTGTAAGAGTTGCACAGGGGAGCAAATCTCACGTTGAGTGCACAACACTTGATGGGCTTAGAAAAATGAAAGCTGAAGAGGATTCAGGGAGTGGATCAAATCTAGGCATCGTTCTTGACACTACCTGGAGAAACAGAGTTTG
>VUYV01000434.1:6725-33550 GCA_008711295.1 Anarhynchus alexandrinus
AAAAAAAAAAAAAAAAAAAAAAAAAAAAAGGAAAATCTGCTTCTGAAGAGTCTCAGGCTGTGACTGAGGATAGATGGCAGGAACAGCATCAGGCATAGTGATTAATAAATTATGGATTCTGGAGCAAACCAGTATATTTCAGAAATCCTCCCATACTGCAGGGTGCCTGTGTAACACACCATTCTTAGACCTGATAAGAAGCAAAGAAGAAAACAGCAAACAAACTTCAAGATATCTGTACAAAGGGAAGTGGCTTTCAGATTTCTGAAAAGCATGTATATTTGAGTAGATGCCTCAGTAAGAGATTTCTGGGACAATGAAAGGCTTTCTAAGGTGTGTAGCTTGTAAATACGCTTCTTTTACTGTTCAGGGAAGGCAGATGACAGGCTAGCATCAAAAAGTCTATTAAATCATATCTGAAATAAAGCAGACATACAGTCTAGAAGGAGTTATAAAAAAATGTGCCCTGCTTTTTTAAGACAGTAAGTGAGATTCAGATTGATACCTCCAGCTAATACCTTGGCATGCAAAAGCACAGCCATTAGGTCAGAACAAGGGAGCTGAAAGCCCTAAAACTAAGTGATGCTTATTTGAAAATAGGATGTGAGGGGAGTACAGGGAAAAAAAAAAACAAACACCAGATCTTCAGCTGTTTACCCATCATTACAATCTTGAAAAGAATTGGAAAGCCTGCAAGGACTGTTTCTTGAGAGAATTCGTATCCTCAATGAGTGCAGCTGTGTGTTTTTTTCCCCTAAGGGAGAAGAGTGAAAGGAAGCAGGCAACAGTAACCTGAATTGAAAGTCAGGGGCTGAAGGCAGACAAAGGAGGGTAACAGCACCTGCCTGGGGAGATGAGGCTGAGGTTTTGACTTGCCATCCTGCCATAGAGACTGTACTGAACAATCTCCAAAAGGGGAATGAATATTCTCTAAACATGGGTTTAGTTCAAATTTAGCTGTATTTAGCTGTACAACACTGATTCTTTTGTTTCAATATGGTTTTCTTCCTTTCTTTTGGTACTACAGCACATGTTTGTTTGAATGTCAGGAAATTTTCTATGCATAGTCTCGGGAGGAAAACTACCTTTATTGTATAAGATGTGGGAATGAAGGAAGGAAAGTTATCGGCTAGGGAATTTGAGGTGGAAAAGGTGTGGACAAGAATAAAAGGAAAGAAATACAATTGCTTTGGAAAACGTAGGAGCAAAGCCAGTACAATTATATGAGCCTCCTTATCTGTAATCCTGGGGTCTTAAACTAAACTTTAACACCACCACCCTCCTCCCTCAAAAAAAAACCCCAAAACCAAACCCCAAACCCCAAACAAACAACCCTCCCCCAAACACCACAACAGTTTTAGCTCTCTGTTAGCAACGATTCAGGTCCCAGCTCTGATACGGCATAACTATATAAGCTTGGATCATATTGCTGTGAATAACATCTGTAGAAAAATGAGAAAGGTGAAACTGCAGAGACTGTTGAGATGGGGCATATTAGCAGCTCAAGGCTTCAAGAGGAATATCACCAACATGGAAAGGTATAAAATGCCAATGGGAAAAAACAGGGAGGCTAGTTGGAAGCTATGAAGTTGTACATAGCCTGTTTGCAGAGTTCCTGTGTAGCTGGCTAATGGTGCTTGAACAAACTGAAGCAAAAAAACTAGAGGATTTGCTGAACTTACTCAAAAAGATTATTTTATATCCAGTTGCTAGACAACTCGATACAGACAGAAGATTTGCATTTCTTTTCACTCTTGGGTCCTTACATCTCCCCAAAAAGTGATTTTTAATGATCCTGAGCTTTTGAGATTCATCTAGGCACAGCATTGTTATTTTCTGCTTTGTATAATGAGCAGTAGCTTTTTGTTAAAAAGAAATCCCGATGAAAACAAAAAAAATTGTATTTGTTTGTTTGAAATATAAAAACAGCCTGACTTTGAATTTAGAGAATCAGTTTGTCACACTAACTGCATCTCTGACTTTCCTGGGGTTTTTATGTGTTTGGGGTTTTCTGTTGTTGTTTTTTTTTTTTAAATTCTTCCCTTCTCTCTAATTAAAACCAAAATAATTTGATTAGACAAAACATTTCCATTCATTTGTCTAGCAACAAGTCATCTGAACAGGAAACAAATATGGTTAGTAGAGAGGAGAACATCTCAAGCAGTAAAACTACTCAGGAACAGAGCCCAAGTTAGTGCCCAAGAAAGTAGTGAGAAACCTCTCCTTGTCTACAGTGAATGAACAACTCCCTGACTTTGGCAGCTCTTGCTATTGTTACCTTGCACCTCTGTCTAGAAGTAGAAGACAAACCAGAGGTGTTTGTCCTGTAACGTTGCTTGCCTTTGAGATTCAGATTAGAACAGCAGCAGGACAAGTTTAGCTGCATTTAGCGACATTCAGTAGGTAGAAAAACTTATAATACCGAAAATACAGAGATATTTTTTCCCTGAGTAAATGAAAAAAAAGTTTGGATTACACCTTTGCATAAATAAATCACAGCAAAGTCTTTTTTTGCAGCCTTCCAGACCTGCTTCTTCGTAATTTCCTTAGCTTTCTGAACTTCTTAGGATATGTAAACAGTGGATTGGGGTGATGAAACACCACAACAGCTAGGGCTGAATTTTTGTCATTAGATCTCAGCCCAAAAAAGGTAGGGCATGTTTCCTCAGGAAGGATAGGAGATTTGGGGTCATGTGCAGGAAGGTTATCTGTCTCTTTTGGGATAATCATCAGTGTGGGGTCAGCTTGTGGTGGCCTTTCAAAGTCAGTTCCACCATAGTTTTTCTTGGGGATAGTTTATCACAATTTGAAAGTAGATTAAAGTCCTTCGTCTCTACAAGAAAGAGAGGTCGATCTTTCTAGCACTTCTAAAATGCAACTGCAACTTTATTAACATTTGAGTGACTGTGTTCAGTGACTGAAAGGAAATAAGATATAAAAAAAAAACAAACACAAAAAAAAACCCCAAAAACCAAAAAGAGTCCCCAGTTGAAAAAAAGACAGAGAACCTCTCTCCAACCTCTGGAAAAATAAAAATAAAATCCTCATAAAGAAAAATTTCTGGCAACAGAAATGCAGAAATGCAGAAATGCAGAATGCATTCATCATTGTAACACAAAGTGAACGAGACCCTTAAATGGGACAACACTGTATGAATAAACATAAGTATTTCTACTTGTCATTAGTTCATTAGTCTGTCACAGAGATGTGATATACTACTCAGTAATGCTTTAGCAAGTGTACAAGATTGACAACAATTTTTGGCTCTAAGTGTTGGTATGATGTGGTAGGTAAGCCTGGGAATATGTTGATTAGCAAAACTACAAGTGGGTAACATAGAAGCTTTGCAAAGTAAGACTATAACCATGCTCTCTCATTGCACTACGCTCTGCATGATGTCACATGGAGAAAAAATAATAAGGTGTGAAGGGCCTCTAAGAGTGAAAAAAAAAGCACAGAAGTGAAATTTCATTTATCCTGCGAGTAGCTTGATGAGAAATTCAAACAATGCAAGTTCATTGTGATGGAGAACAGAAAGGTCTTTTCAAAGAAAACTGAAATTCCCTTTGGAAACACTGGTTTACACTGTCCTGCCAACACAAAATCTATTTTTCAGTATTTCTGTGCTGTAACTCTGCTCAGGTAAGTCAAGCTGGGTCAAGGGAACATCAGCAGCTGTCTTCTAGGAAACAAGGGCTGGCACTTAACATTTCGAATAATCAGTAGTGCTCCTAGGGAATACTTCATTTCCTTTGAAGACTAATCCAAGCCAATATCTGAACACAGCATTAAAGAGGTGTGTCATTTTTTCTATGAAGTATTAAATTGAGCCTATGTTTATGTTTTTCTATGAACATTTTATTTTGATATTGTTGTCCATTTCTGTACAAGTAAATTATATTCTCTCTACTTGCAATTCTGTGTTAGAATCACAAAACAGAAGAACCCTAAATATCTTTTTTTTTTCATCTAGAACTGATGAAAAGGGCACTTTCTGGGCTGCATCCTGGGCTACATCAAAAGAAGCCTGGCCAGCAGGTCGAGGGAGGTGATTCTTCCCCTCTACTCTGCTCTGGTGAGACCCCACCTGGAGTACTACATCCAGCTCTGAAGCGCTCAGCACAGGAATGACATGGACCTCTTGGAGTGCGTCTAGAGGAGGGCCACAAAGATGATCAGAAGGCTGGAGCACCTCTCCTATGAAGACAGGCTGAGAGAGTTGGGGTTGTGCAGCCTGGAGAAGAGAAGGCTCTGGGAAGACTTTGTTGCAGCCTTCCAGTACTTAAAGGCAGCCTACAGGAAAGATGGGGACAAAACTTTTAGTAGAGCCCATTGTGCTAGGACTAGGGGTAATGGCTTTAAACAAAAAAAAAAGGAGAAGATTTAGACTAGGTATAAGGAAGAAATTTTTTACACTGACGGTTGTGAAACACTGGAACAGGTTGCCCAGAGAAGTGGTAGAGACGCCATCCCTAGAAACATTCAAGGCCAGGTTGGACGGGGCTCTGAGCAACCTGATCTAGTTGAAGATGTCCCTGCTTATTGCAGGGAAGGTTGGACTAGATGACCTTTAAAGGTCCCTTCCAACCCAGACTATTCTATGAAAAGTAAGGTAAAAGTGTCAATACTTCTGTCTCCCAAATTCAGGAACTGTATACAATGGACTTTGAGATGAACGTGAAGACTCATAAACAGGTAGAATAAGCATCACTGGATAACTTTTAGAAGTGGGAGGAGTATTAAATGGCAGAAACAGGAAGCTTGTGACATTTTATGGAGCAGTGTCCAATATTTTCAATTAGATCAACAAATCTTGATCTGATGTTGAAATGTTACAGTTCAACCTGTGCACAGAAAAAATGGATTATAAAAACAGACATAGAAGCTATTTTAGTGAAACAGAGTGATAGCCTGGCATCTGTACATGATTAACTGGATGAAAGCCAAAAAAAAGAGCAAAAACTGAGAAGACATAAATCTAATGTCATCATTTTTGCAACAATTTCTTAAATTGTTTCTGTCATTGAATAAGTTACACTTAAAAAGCTATAATACGTCTCGAGCTTCAAAATTAACATTTTCTTTCTTTTTTTATGATTCCAGGAAAAGATGATTTAAGAGGTTTTGTCTCTTAGAGACTCTGGCTGACAATGTTCACATCTGAGGAACAGTGTGATATGTTAGTATTATAAACCTGGTTTACATTCCTGTGGCAAACCTTGTGCTTTAATGTGCTGCAGACCTTGCTAGAGGTTATGTCCCGCAGGAGAAGCTGATCAGTGCTGCACTAGGTCATTTGAGCTATCTGGTACTTATATTAGTTCAGCAAGAGCAGTTATATGATTTACTAACAGGCACTGTGAGAGTAAAACATTAGACAATTTTAATACATAGAACAATGGACATTTTGCAGCTCAAATAATTGCAGGTGTATTTTTTTTTAACTAAAAGATGTTTTCAATGCAAGATTTCCAAATATTGAAGTAGTATCCTGATCCTTATCTAGAATTTAACTTAGAAAGGAAAGGCAGACACACACATATAAGTTAGGAGTTAAGACAGGAATTTTAATAGGGATTGAACAGGGCCGAACTCTGAACGGGACCCAGAAGAGTCATTCTGAGATGGCAAAGGAGAACACAGTTTTATGAAAAGGCAAGCACCTTGAGCTAGTGGAAACCTTAATCACTGTCACAGAACTCTTCCTATGCCTTTTGCTTCATAAATTCTTTAAATAGACTGTCTAATTAAATACCGCAGGATTCTGTGGTTCTAACAGAATGACTAAAGGCGAACCACTACTTTTGCAGGAAAGAGAGTAACCACAAGCCTGTCAAAAGACAAAGTCTTGAGGAACATTTCCCCCAGTTTGTGGGTTATAATAGTGGAATTAATGGGAAATCCTTGAAAGACCACTAGAATTAGATTTAATTAAGAATCCCATGAACCACAGCAGAGCAGCTGTGTAGTGCACAGTGTGAAATATAATTGTTAATGTAAAGGTTAATGAGTTAATTAACCACATTTAAATGTTTAATTCAAATAAATGTTCATCCATTATCTGTGATGGAAGCCATTTTGTTTTGTCTATTTATACAGTCTAGGGTTTTCTATCTCAAATATTCTCTATAGGTATGAAATTCAACATATGGCAACCTGGCTTCAGATAAAAACTGGGGGGAAAAAAAAGAAATTATGGCCTTGATTCTAAATCTAACTTTTTATTTCCAACTATAATGTAGTGGACTTGAGTGAAGTTTAAGACATATCCCAGAGCAAGGCATAATTATAAATCTGCATGAGTGAATTTAGCCCAAATCAGACACATCTTGCAGTTGTAGTTCTCCTCTTTTCTTCTAGGCAGCAGTAAATTTACACCGACATAGACCAGCACAAGAGTACTACTGGATATATATTGGCTCAATTAGCCTGGATAATGAGCAAATATGTTACTTATGGCCAGAAAATAAGCAAGTGATGGGAAGGAAAAATAAAGATATTCAGATTTCTTGAATAAGAATACAAATATATCAATGCAACTTCTGAGTTTGCAAAAACGTTCAGGTTTTTTTTTATTTATACCCAGTGTGTAATGGGGGGAGGAAGAGTAAGGTAAATTTTACTTTTTGCATAGAAGATCCACTCAGTGGATAAAGAACTAGCTGGTTGGTGGCACTCAAAGAGTTGTGGTCAACAGCTCAATGTCCAAGTGGACACCAGTGACAAGTGGTGTTCCTCAGGGGTCAGTACTGGGACCTGTGCTGTTCAACATCTTTGTCGGCAACATGGACAGTGGGGTTGAGTGCACCCTCGGCAAGTTTGGTGATGATACCAAGCTGTTTGGTGAGGTAGACACACTGGAGAGGAGGGATGTCATCCAGAGGGACCTGGACAGGCTGGAGAGGTGGGCCTGTGAGAACCTCATGAAGTTCACCAAGGCCAAGTGCAAGGTCTTACATCTGGGTCAGGGAAATCCCAAGCACAAATGCAGGCTCGGCAGGGAATGGCTGGAGAGCAGTCCTCGGGAGAAGGACCTGGGTGTGCTGATTGACAAGAAGCTCAACATGAGCCGGCAATGTACACTAGCAGCCCAGAAGGCCAACCATATCCTTGGCTGCATCAGAAGTAGTGTGGCCAACAGGTCAAAGGAGGTGATTCTTCCCCTCTACTCCACTCTCGTGAGACCCCACCTGGAGTACTGCATCCAGCTCTGGAGTCCCCAACATAAGAAGGACATGGACCTGTTGGAGCGTGTCCAGAGGAGGGCCACGAGGATGATCCGAGGGCTGGAGCACCTCTCCTATGAGGAGAGGCTGAGAGAGTCAGGGCTGTTCAGCCTGGAGAAGAGAAGGCTCCGGGGAGATCTTATTGGAGGTTTCCAGTACCTAAAGGGGACCTACGAGAAAGCTGGAGAGGGACTATTTACAAAGGCATGTAGTGATAGGACTAGGGAGAATGGCTTTAAACTGGAAGAGGGCAGGTTTAGATTAAACATTAGGAAGAATTTTTTCACTCTGAGGGTGGTGAGGCACTGGAACAGGTTGCCCAGAGAAGTTGTTGAGGCCCCATCCCTGGAGGTGTTTAAGGCCAGGCTGGATGTGGCCTTGGGCAACGTGGTCTAGTGGGAGGTGTCCCTGCCTATGGCAGGGGGGTTGGAACTCGATGATCTTCAAGGTCCCTTCCAACCTAAACCATTCTATAATTCTATGATTCTATGTTGAGTATGTTTTTAGCTATTGTTTTAATCCAGTATTTTTGACACATTTTTTTAGAATGATATCGCTACAGTTTAACTGCTAACTTACATTTCCATGCTCTCTTGGGGGTACCCATATCAGATCGTTCCTCATGATAGTAAATCCTGTTTCTGGGTGCCTGCTCCTGAATTAAAACCACAGCAATGGAGTAGCACAAAGCAATATATTCCACTGTGAAAATGCTCTGCTGGATCAAACATTTTCAAAGTATCTTTAAAAAGGCATATCCTGAAAGAGATTTGAAGTTGCAGAGTTATGGCAAAGTTTGTGCCAGACTGGTGGTGCACATCTTCTCCACTTCACTTGTCCTTTAGCAAGTACAAAGGTGTTTTCTTCTTCTTCTGTCCTTTCTGGTTCCATGTTTACCCTCTGTGTGTGCAGATCTGAATTTTCTTGCAACCTTCCTTTGCAGCCACAGTGTAGTCACCATCTGAGGCAGTGGAGGAACACTAATACACCCCTAATGACAAAAGCCACAAACATTTGCAGGATGTAATGGGGACAGCATCCCACCAGGCACCAGACACATAAGCAGTGCGCAGCCCCAGTGCAATCACCTGGTGTAAAGCTGGGTGGGCCATGCTTAATTCGTATGTGAATGGCACTAATTCCTGCACACCCAAAATTATAAGACTGGATTCCAACTGTAAAATATAACTCCTACTACCCTACGACATGTTACTATGTATATAAGACCTGATGTAGATCATGCTAGCCACTTCATCCTAATTCTGCCTTTCCATCATCTTTTTCAGATCTCCTTCTACCTTTTTATCACCACCAGTTCCTGTGTGATGCTATCTTTGATCTGTGCTTGTCTGTATGCACTCATTCCACCATCTTTCAATTACATAGCCTCACTTTTCACCTCATTCAAATAATGTGATTCAGGTTACTCTCTGAACACCAAAATTGTCATGCTGTTCAGGGGAAACAAGCACTTGATATCTTTTCCAAACTGTACTCCCGTTTTCCTTGGTTCAAAGGGGGAATCAAGCCATGCATCTGTTAGTGCTGCCTCAGCTTGAAAACAGGTCTTGATACAGACTACAAGCCTTTGAGTCCCATCTGCTACTTTTTATTTTACTCTAAAGCAAGCCAGCATCAAAGACACTGAGGAACAGTGACAGGCAACGTAACTTGAATCTTTCATAACAGTGATCCATAAAAGTGTCATGACACTGCCAAGGATCAGGCTGCTATTCAATCTTTTGGACAATAAATATGTATATTTTGGAGAGATGTTTTCCAAGTTGAAAAGTTTCTTTCTCTTTCAACCTTTTCTCTCCCCTACCCTCCTACCAGCGATCCAAGTCCTCAGTAGTTCAGTCTTGCTGGAGAGACAGGGCTTGTTTTGGGAAATATCTCACTATTTGTCAATTTTTTAGCAATATATATTTTGATCAAAACAAAATGCAAAGCTTGGATACTCCACCAGCCTGCTTCCCAAGTTGTAGTAGAGTGAATCCAGAACTCTGTTACACTTTTATCTTCTGAAAATTTGGCTAAATTCAGTTAAGCCTAAACTAGATTAAAAATCATTAGAGGAGTCAAACATACTATCATAGAATTTTAATTTCCTTAGTAGATGGAAAGTGATCTATGGTATACCCAGCTCTTCTGTTTTATGCAAGTTCATACCCATTAACAGATGATATCAGATATCTGACATGAACTGTGAATGACATGCTTTGAATGAATAATGTTCATGAAAAGACTACTCAATCTAAACAAGGCTGCTAATGTGCCATTCCCAAAGGATTAACACACTAGCACTGAATTAGGCACATATTACTCAATATATTGATTTCAGAGCACTATACTAACTCCCTTGAAATATATTTCCTTTTAAATTACAGTGCATGTTTTATTTGAGTGGATTGCTAAGATATCTGAAAGTGGACTGGAAAGTGACTAAATATTAAGGACTAATTTCCTTCATATTATATGAAAAAAATTGCTTTCTTCTTACAGATAACTTGCCATCAGAAAGCTAAACTCTATGCAGACTTCCAGTTCACAGGTTTTAGTTATGGAAGAAGGAGATGTTATACAACACAAGGGTGGAAGAGTGAGAATGTCTCAGAAGTAAGAAGAACGCAATAAAAATTGATAATATTTGCAGTGATTGATTGTAAACAAAATGTGGGATCAAACTGGTAAATTTTAGTCTGATTTTCTAAGCAAATTGAAAGTTTACATGTATTGCTTGTCTGACTTCCCTAAAACTCTTAACCTTCTTGGTTAATTTCACTCAAATTTGACAGAAGGGCAAACACCTCAAAGACATTTCAAATTAATAAAAAAGTTTATAAAATTATACAAATGAATAGAAGAAAAATTCTGTTAATATTTCTCACTGACAGCAACACCACTTTACAGTCTCAGTACATGATCTGCACAATGCCAGGGGAAGCCATAAATTTTGTTGGTTCTATGGCTAAGGAACAACCTGCCCATAAATTTTGGGCCCTGAATCTTTAGTAAACTGGAGGAAGCAGAACTGTGTGTATATCCAAAGCTTTTTCTGTCAGAAGCTTTTTTCTAAAATAAGCTTTTAGACATTGTACATCCACTGCTCTGTGCAGCATCAGAAAAGTAAAAAATGGAACTGTAGTTCCCAGCCTGGTGAGCACTACTGCTAGGCCATGTGGTTGTAGATGGGAGAATTGTTTTAGAGGTGGAAAGGCTCTGTTGTAATTTTAATGTGAACCCTGAGCTTCTGCCAACATTGTATGGGGTGGCAGGAACAACACTGCCAGTCCTGAACAAGCTTCCCGTGCCTGGGCAGTGCCAGCAATTGGGTAAATCTTTTCCTATTTGTTCCTGCCCAGATACCTAAGAGATGAGACATGGTAACAGTAATCACATGAAGTAGTGACTTGTTTGCAAAACATCACAAGTCAAGTCAAGTTCTGCCAGAAACATTTTCATACCACCCACCATCTATTCCTGCCAATTTTTGTTGCTCCCGGTGACAGTTACATTTGCTATTTGATTAATGATTTCGTTGAGTGCTTGGAGTATGTTTTATATTGCTAGTTCCAGAAAAGGTGGGTAATTAGTCAAATAGAGTGAAGTAGCTCAAAAGACTTTTAAAAGTCGTTATTTTATTAAGAAAGTAGCATGAATAAATATGACAGAATGAGGGGCCTCTAAAAATATCCCCTTCAAATTTAAGGTTTCTTTTTCCTGCATTTTTACTGCTCATTGGAACAAGGCAGCCAGGTCTTTGCTAAATGAACAAAGGAACATGAGGAGTACGTTAAATGTTAATCTGGTCTAAATTATGAAACAGGTCTTAAAAGTGGAGCTTCATGTTCACCTGCAGGTTACTGGTCATAAACCACAGCAAAATCAGTTCAAACAACTCGCTTTAATTATGACTAACGAACTTTATTCTTTGTGCCAAGTTGATAATTGAGATATTTATTTTCCATGATGTACAACAGCAGCTGCGGGCAATAACACAGACAAGTCATCTTTGCATTGCTTATTATTTTTTAGTAATCAACTAATTTTATCCTTCACATCTGTCTCATATAAAACCTGGTGGTATCACAATAGCCTAAAAAAAATTGATATATATCCCCTCTGTCAATCCTATACCTGTCTCCTTAAGAAAGTTTTGAAAAATCTTTCAGATAGCCATTTTATCCTTTTGTCAAGATACAAGTTTGTATAAGCCAATGATAACCCTTATATGACTTATGCATCATAAAACTTGCACGTGAACTTGAATTAGTCAGGAGTTCTGTGTTTGACATGACCAGAATTTTTTATATGAATTGTCAATTAAGTGGCACAATTTGAAATGCAGAGAAGCATTTGGAAGTGATATATATTTCTTGCCATGTTGCCTTGATACATAGCTTGCATTCATGTACACATTAAAGACACAGCTTTACAGTCTTAACAAGAAAGTAATCAGAGCAGATGGAAATATAAAGAAAAGAGGTTTATCTGTCTTCCTTCAGACTAGGAATACACAATTAAAAACTCAGCCTCTAGTCTTGTAAGAAATTTTTCTAGATATTCTTTTTCTAGATATTTCTAGATTGGTTAAAAACCAATAGCTATTCCAAAATTGTAACATAATGTTGCTGGGTTTGGTGCACCTGCCCTCATTTTGGGGTGCTATAGTTTATTTCAACTTTCTTCTGGACATGCTTTTCTCTGTGTTGGTATTAACTGCAGAACCATCTAAGTTTTTATCTGAACTGCCTGAAGCTATGTGGGATGAATGTGGACCTCAGGATTTCTTGGAAGAAACACTCAGTACTGACATCTTCTAAGACATTTCTAACAAAATAACAGAATAACTGAGGTCAGAAGGCACCTCTGAAGATCACGTAGTCCAATTTTTCTCCTCAGACAGGGCCAGCTAGAGCAAGTTGCCCAGGAGTGTATCCAGTTGGGTATCCCCAAGGATGGAGACTACATAAACCCTCTGGCCAACCTGTTCCAGCATTTGATCACCCTCACAGTAAAGAACTTTTATGTTTAAGTGGAATTTCCTGTGTTTCAGTTTGTGTGGTTTATGCATTGGTTAAAACCCTACTGCAAGCCAAACTAGTTGGCTAAAATAGCAAATAAGAACTCCTGAAATATTCAGATGCAGTCATAACTAAAGAGGACTGTAAAGTTCATAATTATTTCATACAGACTGGAAAACATACCTATGTGGCTTACAGAAAATTGATTAGATAATATAACTTCAGAAAATCTGACATATGTTTCATAGTGTAGTCCCAGTGCGTTCTGAAATTCTAGCTGTATTCAGTCCTACCACATATAAATTTTAAATTGGGGACAGTACTGGGGGGAAAAAAAAACCCAAACAATCCTTCCAGAAATTGTTCCTAGTGGTTATCTCAGAATGTTGAATACAAGATTAAAATGACCATATGGAAGTCAAGCTTTTGTTATCATACCAGATTTATTGTAGTTATATGCCAGCACAGTAATAAGCAGACAAAGCAACTTTTTGTTAATGTGGCAGTTATAGTTATTTTTACTCATACGATAAAAAAAAAAACAGTTACTGCTCATCAATATTCAGCCTCCCTGGGGAAAAGAAAAAAGGTAGATAAGGATCTCTAGATTGCCCATATGTTGATGAAAGAGAAAAGACAGAGCCTGGCAAACGATTGGTGTAAGGAGAGTAGCTCCCCTAATACAATATCCTATTAGTTCCCCTATAGCTGTTTTACATTACAGCAAATCTGGTGAGGTAGTCCCTAAGGAACAACGCTCTGCTTGGGAGCTTTTTCACTTGAGGGTATTCCACATCCTTCCTTCAAACTCAGAAGGGTTTATTTCCTTCAAATTATCTTTCACATCCTCTCTTAATTGAAAAATCCTAAACCCTCAGGGCTTCCCATAATATGTTCTCTCTCTCTTCTACTCACTGGGTCAAGTGCTTTCCTCAGCTTCCTCATGCCCTTATAAGTTAAGCTATTTAACATCCTGCAGCTTAATGTAAAGGAAATTTGACATGTCCAAATTATATTTATTTTCTTTTTCTTTTTTTTCCCTTCTGTATTACAAGGAATAATCCCTGTTACTTGACTTCAAAAAGGCAAGAATGTTCTAATTAGCAAAATTGGCTTATATTTTCATTGGCACTTGGTAAATTAACAAAAATCAGATAAATATCTAGAACAGTCTATAATCTGTATTTTTTTTCTTCATACCAGTCCATTTGACAGGACAGGTGTCACTCAGCTAAAAAGATCAGCCTACAGATTTCAGTCCTTCTGAAGACAAGAGGATGCGGTGATGTAAAGCCCTTCTCAGACCTTCAAATTTGCTTCTGTCTTTAAGTGACAACTTCACATCCTCGGACTTCAAACTCAGTTTCCTTAGGTAAGGAAAACAAGGGCTGATGTACATGCACAGTGAATGTAAAAAATGTTTTACATATTTTTTGTATTTCTGCAATTTGAACATTTTGGCGTGGATCCTTTGTAATCTTAATGTCACTTCTTTTCACAGCTGTCATGTCCATTCTCACTACAGTTCACAAAAATAGCTTTTCATAATTGTTTTTAGGGCTTTCAATACGGTTATATCCAGTCAACATTACGGTGAACAAGGTTGAGGGTTGTGGTTCTGAAGTGTAACTACAATTCTTTCATATATCTTGGAGACTTTACATTTAGCTATGAAAATACTTTCTTATAAGCCAAGTAGGCATAGTGATATCTGAAGATAGTGCTGCTCTACGACTTCTGATCCTGAAAAATGTTAAAAATTTTGTAAAAGTGTCACCGAAATCGGGAATAAACTCCTTAACACCAATGTAGTATTAAGAAGCAGGCATTCCCTTTATTGTAGTGCTGGATGCACAGGGGATCACTCAGCCCAGCGTGCATACCACAACTTCTAGCTAGACCTTATTTATTACAATGCAGGCTTTACATATTCATGAAAATTACACATATGAAAATTATTTCATTAACCCCTCCCAGCCGCAGGTGTACTTTTGTCCTTAGCGGTGGTCCTGAGAGTCCTTGAAGATTTTTTTTCTCTTTCTTGAAGAGGCCACCTTGTTATTCTTTGGGCAAGCTTTGTGCTCTGTCCTGCAGATTCCTTTCCTATCAGTCTCATAATTGTGCGCTTAACCTCTTAGACCAGCTTGTACTAACCTACCACTCCAGCGTTGAGTTACAGTCCATGCTGTCTGAGTTCTTTGCAGTTCTCTTACATTATTTCCATTCTGTCTGCAATTTAACCATTTTGGCACCTGCCTGAAAACCCAATTTTGTATCAAAATTATGCTTTCCCCAATATTGCCTTCTAACATAGCATTAAATAGCTACACATATTCATCCCCTTTATGTGTGACAGTCAGAGATAAACAATGGGTTCAAAAAGCTGAATTTCTGATAGTTTCACACATTTCTATAAGCAAATTGCTTACTCTTTCCTGAAGTAACAAACTGTATCTACTCTACTGATAAGCTTTGGAAAATTCTAGTCTGCAGCTCATCAGATGCATCTTTGGATCAATGTTATCTAGGAAGTCCAGGGCAGCAACACCAAACCTGCAAATCTGTTCACTTAGCTATTATAGGCACCTGGACAGGCTGGAGGAATGGGCTGAGAGGGATCTCATCAAATTCAGCAAGGACAAAGGCAAAATCCCATAGCTGGGATGGACTAGCCTCCTGCAAGGGTGTGGACTGGGCCTGCCTGGCCAGCGAGAAATCCACACAGTCAAGTGTTGTTACAGGTAGACCGCTGACAAACCTAGAACCAGACAGGAGCACTACACAGTATGCATGAGTTTTCCAAATTTCAATGCAAATGTTTCCCAGACTTTGATACTTTCTCTGTGCTGTTTCAATTTTATTCCTTACACGCTTAGCTCCATGATTCTGTCTGAAGAAGGTTGTGCTTTCTGATGAAAAGCTGATCTGCTGAGAACAGACCTTTCCCCTAGCAGGGAATAGAATGCATAGGCAGGAATGAGCCAACACAGACAGCACCACCTACTGTCTGGTCTTCAGTTCAAATTACTGAAACAACAACTGACAGCCTTTTAACAGCATGTTTCAGCAGAGGTCAATGCTAAGGAGGAAGTCATGATACTCAACTTTATCATGCGTTTTCTCACCTTCATGTTGAGAGTAGCAAAGATGTATGAAGAGCTGGTGAATGACCTCTGGATGTCACACTGATTAATTAATGAAGTTTGCTTTCACCACTGGATACCAAGTGGCCTGTCAGACTAGTTATCATTCCCTCAGAAAGCTATTTCTCTTCCAGTGTCTCCTCCTAGAGTCCCTACAACATGTGTCATGCAGCATGGGACATTTCCAACATACAGTTTTAGGGATCATGGAAGTCGCTTCTAAACATCATCTTTCTTTTGTGTGGGATGAAAAAAATCAGTTAATCATTTGCATAACTAAAGTACTTTTTAAATATGTTAAAAGGCAGATTTTCCAAATGACATGGCACAAGTTAGAAATAGAACCTGCCATTATTAGAATGGCATAGTGGACAGTAACAATGTAAATAATTTAATAAGCATGTTTACTTCTGAAAAGATGATTATATCCAGGAGTTACCTGACTCTCATAGAATTCTTGAAATCTTGCCTTCTGCAGAAGTGAAAAAACAGGAGCCAAATCCTTTATTCCTGGTTTTATGCTAGTGTACTTCCAAGCAAGCCTGGATCCAGACAACAGTTTAATCATGCATTCTGGAAACAATTTTGGGCCTTCAGATTGTCTTTCTAAGACAGCTTATTGGTCACCAGAATTGGATTTAAATGACCAGAGGCAGTGCCGTAAAAAGGGAAATAGTCCTGCCATGAGCTAAGCGTGCTTCTAGCTCCTTCTGTGTATATTTTAAGGGCCTCTTCTTACCCCTGCAGCTCAATGTCTTCTTCCATTTGTAGGCTGAAGTGAAATTATAGTCTCCCATATCCCGGCCATATTTCATA
The DNA here is from genome assembly GCA_008711295.1 of Anarhynchus alexandrinus. Taxonomy (NCBI): domain Eukaryota; kingdom Metazoa; phylum Chordata; class Aves; order Charadriiformes; family Charadriidae; genus Anarhynchus; species Anarhynchus alexandrinus. The sequence goes on from VUYV01000434.1 coordinate 22,938, forward strand.
TTCCAGCCCTCTTTCAATGTAATTCTGTATTTTTTACTTGCCCTCTTTTCTTTTTTTTTCTTTATGCCCAGCTTTTTATTTTTCTGATGGATTTACTTTACTGTGATGCTACTTTTATCCTAGTGAAAACAGTGTTATTATGGTCTTCACAAGAAAATATTTTTATTTTATTCATAGGTCTTTTGAAAGCTGAAGAAAAGAATTTATCAGCTGAGTGGGTGAAGCTATCCCACGTCCTTGGGGTCAGTAGTTGATGGTAACCTGCACCAATGCAACAGCCACCACTGGGAATTGGGAAGACCACTCACACCCCCATCTCATTGTCAAACCCAGTGCCATTGTGTAAATCTCCAGAAAGGACATAAGAGCCTGTAAACGTTTGAGAGGAGAACAGTTTCTTGTGAAAACTGGGCTTTGAGACATGGAAGAATGGATGGATTGGCTGAGTGAACTGATCTGTTTTTCAACTGTGAAAGCTTATTTTTTCATTGAAAAAAACAGCATGGTTTAAGGGAAGGGACAGAAATAGGCAATCTGCATAATTTCCAAATTCAAGACCAAAGTTACATTCTTATCTGTGAAGAGACAGTTGGCAAAGATGTATTAACTTCATAGTCATGCTTCATCCAAACAATACAAACAGACATTCAGACAAAAGTAATTGGAAATCCTTTGAATACTGTGTGGGTTTGTGGTATATTTTAGACACAATTTATTTCAAAATTATGCAGAATGTGCTCAGTAAAATTCTATTTCCAATGTCAGAAAAGATATCTTTCTGATGCAAGAATTATAAGAACATGAAACATGGCTTTTTTACCTGTTTTAAGCATGATCAAGGAAAGTTTATTTAAATACAACAGGCCACTAGGGCCAGGCTGCTCAGACTCATTCAGGGCCAAGAAAGTCTTTTAATGAAATCTAGTTTAGCAGTTTTGGAGCTCTAATTAGTCAGTACTAAGTTGCATAACAATTATTTGTGCCAGCCTTTCTGAAAGGTTAAGTCCTCAAAATTTGATTTTTGAGCCAGGCATATCCGTAGCAATTAACAACCACCATTAACATAGTAAAGTCTTTGAAGTGATTGTATCCAGTCTATTAACTAAGCTAATTAGTGACACACAAGTAAGTTCTGAGACAACTGGGCTGCCCCGCTCATCTTCACAACTTTTGTGCAGGAGCAAAGCTTTTGTTTCTGTTTGTGACAAAGACTTCTGTGGACAAAAAACATATTCTTGTGCATTGTCACAGCGTCACAGAATAGGGCAACTTTTTGTTAACTTTTCCCCTCCTTCCCCCCGCAAAGTACATGCCACCTCCAACAGGTACCGTTAGAAATTAATGTTCTTAATATGCTTTGTATTTTCAGGCAGGAAGATCAGCCACAATTCTGCTTGAGATGAACTCATTATGGGAACTTAATAAATGGATTTCATATCTACTGAAAGTAATTTTTGCATCAGCTTAACCATATTAGGAACATGGATCAAATGGGGCAGAAGCAGAATGTTTTGCAGAAATCAGGAGGAAAAACTGAAAGCGTGGCAGCTGTTTGCCCTGAAGACAAGAAGAAATAAAAGGCTTTTGCAAAGAGGAAGTCACTATTTTCCAAGCCTGTTATGGTTAGGACAAAAAGTAATTAATATAAACTGTCTTGAAATACTTAAATCAGGTATCAGGGAGACACTGATACATTCAGAGCTTCAGGACAATCACATCATCAGATGCTTCCCAAAAAAGTATTTTCCTTCTCTCTAGTGAGAGCTTTTACCATTTTTGGAGCCTTCTTTAAGACAGATGACAGCCAAAATCCATGCTCTCTTTAAAGAAGTCTCATTATACTTAAGGGTCTCCAATCACATCTTCAAGCAATTTAGAATCATGGAATCATTGAATTGTCTAGGTTGGAAGGGACCTTTAAGATCATTAAGTCCAACCATTAACCTAACACTACCAAAACCACCACTAAACCATATCCCTAAGCACCATGTCTACCCATCTTTCAAATACCTCCAGGGATGGCAATTCCACCACTTCCCTGGGCAGCCTGTTCCAATGTTTGATAACCCTTTTGGTGAAGAAATTTTTCCTAATATCCAATCTAAACGTTCCCTGGTGTAACTTGAGGCCTTTTCCTCTTGTTCTAGTGCTTGTTACTTGGGAGAAGAGGTCAACCCCCACCTCTCTACAACCTCCTTTCATGTCGTTGTAGAGGGCAATAAGGTCTCCCCTGAGCCTCTTCTCCAGACTAAACAACCCCAGTTCCCACAGTCTCTGCTGATAAGACTTGTGCTCTAGGCCCTCACCAGCTTTGTTGCCCTTCTCTGGACATGCTCCAAAATCTCAGTGTAGTGAGGGGCCCAAAACTGAACACAGTATTTGAGGTGGGGCCTTATGAGTGCCAAGTACAGGGGTTGATCACCCCCCTACTCCTGCTGGCCACACTATTACTGATACAAGCCAGGATGCTATCGGCTTTCTTGGCCACCTGGGTACACTGCTGGCTCATATTCAGATGGCTGTCAACCAATACTCCCAGGTCCTTTTCTGCCTGGCAGCTTTCCAGGCACTCTTCCCCAAGCCTGCAGCGCTGCATGGGGTTGTTGTGACCCAAGTGCAGGACCCAGCACTTGGCTTGGTCTTGCTGAACCTCATACCATTGGCCTTGGCCCATCAATCTAGCCATCCAGATCCCTCTCCAGAGCCTTTCTACTGTCAAGCAGATCGACACTCCCAGTGAACTTGGTGTCATCTGCAAACTTATTGAGGGTGCATTCGATACCCTCGTCCAGGTCATTGATAAAGATAATAAAGAGAGATGGCCTCAATACCAAGCCCTGGGACACACCACTTGTGACTGGCCACCAACTGGATTTAACTTCATTCACCACAACTCTTTGGGCACTGACATCCAGACAGTCTTTTACCCAGTGAAGAATACGTCCATCCAAGCCATGAGTAAGCAATTTAAACTACTCCTTCCCCTTTTCTGATACTGGTAAAGATATTTCCACATAGATAATTTTTACTCTAGAAATACTTTAGTCTAGTGGCTGATAAAATTTACCATATTTTACAGCAGATATATTGTCTTTTTTCTTCTTCAAGGAAACCTCCAGTGATGCTAATATTTAATGTCATCAGATTTGAGTGGTGCACGGTTAGCAAATTCTGAGCTTGGCTCTTTTGCATAGCTTCACTTTCCAGAACCAGCTCTGGAGCTGCCTGTGTGGCTGCGTTATTTTCCATTTCAAAAAGTTGAGCACAGAGCGATAGAGAGGAAAAAGTTCCTAATGCAGTCTAGCTATGACATGATTACAACTAGGTTAAATGTATTAGTTCTCCACATATTACACTAGAGGTCATACAACATCTGATTTATTTCCTTGAATTTCACATTTCACACTCCCCTGAATGTAATTTCTTTCAATTTTCCCTGCTGTCGGTAATTGGTGTGCCACACATCTCTCTTCTCCAACAGACTCATTCTGATTATACTGGCACTGCATTCTGTGTATCTATTAAGAACCAGGGATCAAACTTTCCCCCAGGCCTGGTTTCCATTTCTCACTCTTATACCTATTCATTTGTTAAGGGCATGAAGTCCTCATATAGTTCACGTTTAGAAAGGTTAGTCCTTTCTTAAGAAGAAAAAACACAACCAAACCACAAAACTTGCCAGCATCAGTCTTTCAAAACTAACATTTTGTCTTGGCTTTCACTTCCCCCTGTGATGTATAGCAGTGTTTTCAGAGATGTCTCATTTAGCGTAGACAGGGACTCCATCTCATCTTGCAAAGCCTTTAAATGATACTGACAATGAAATGTAAAGTTTGGGTTATTTTGTAAACAGTTATAGGAAAAATGATATATTGAAGAAGCCAAGAGCTCAATTTTGTTTTCAGATCTCAAAGTTCTTGCCACTTTTATTGCATTCATGAACAGTTTCTCAGGTTCTGCTTCCATTTGCAGCACCAATTTTATGATTGTGGAAGTCTACTGAGTTCCAGCAAGGAGATATTTCTTACATCTAGTTTTAAAATTGCAATTTCTAGTTTTAAAATTGTAATTTCTTGAAAAAATCTGTGCAGATATTTGTGGTAGAGAGCCTATCATTATTCCCCGACTTTAAGTGGTTCAGTCCCCAATGAAATATTACAGAATCACAGAGTGGTCAGTGTAGGAAGGGACCTCTGGAGATCATCTAGTCCAACCCCCCAGCCAGAGCAGGGTCACCTACAGCAGGTTGCACAGGAAGGTGTCCAGGTAGGCCTTGAATGTCTCCAGAGTGGGAGACTCCACAATCTCTTGGGGCAGCCTGTTCCAGCGCTCTGCCACCTTCAAAGTAAAGAAGTTCCTCCTCATGTTAAGATGGAACTTCCTATGTTCAAGTTTGTGCCTGTTCCCTCTTGTCCTATCACTGGGTACCACTGAAAAAAGACTGTTCCCATCCCCCTGACACCCTCCCTTTAAGTATTTATAAGTATTGATAAGATGCCCCCTCAGTCTTCTTCTCTCTAGACTAAAAAGACCCAAGTGCTTAAGCCTTTCCTCATAAGAAAGATGCTCTAATCCCCTAATCATCTTTGTAGCCCTCTGCTGGACCCTCTCCAGCAGATCCCTGTCTTTCTTGAAATGGGGAGTCCAGAACTGGACACAGTACTCCAGATGTGGCCTCACCAGGGCAGAGTAGAGGGGAAGGATGACCTCCCTCGACCCGCTGGCCACACCCTTCTTGAGGCACCCCAGGATGCCATTCACCTTCTTGGCCACCAGGGCACATTGCTGGTTCATGGTCATCCTGTTGTCCACCAGCACTCCCAGGTCCCTTTCCACAGAGCTGCTCTCCAGGAGGTCAGACCCCAACCTGTACTGATGCACGGGGTTATTCCTCCCCAGATGCAGTACCCTACACTTGCCCTTGTTGAATTTCATAAGGTTCCTCTCCGCCCAACTCTCCAGCCTGTCCAGGTCACGCTGTAAGGTGGCACAGCCTTCTGGCGTGTCAGCCACTCCTCCCAGTTTTGTGTCATCAGCAAACTTGCTGATGGTACACTCTATCCCTTCATCCAGGTCATTCATGAATATATTGAACAGGACTGGACCCAGTACTGGCCCCTGAGGAACACCTCTTGTCACTGACCTCCAACTAGACTCTGCACCACTAACCACAACCCTTTGAGCTCTATCTGCCAGCCACTGTTCAATCCACCCCGCTGTCCATTCATCTAACCCACACTTCCTAAGCTTGCCTGTGAGGATGATGTGGGAGACAGTGTCTTAAGCCCTGCTGAAGTCAAGGTAGACAACATCCACTGCCCTCCCCTCATACACTCATCCAGTCACGTCATCGTAGAAGGCTATCAGATTAGTCAGATATATAAATTATTCATTTATATATCTCTTACGTATTCCTAGGTATTAATCTTGTAACAGAAAGAATCGGCATCTCTTTGCACCTGACCTCTCATCATCATTTTAACTGTTTCACACTGTTCTTAGGTTATAAGGACCTCCATTTTGTAGTTCTCTTGGCACCTGACTGAAATCATTATTGCTTTACTTTCACATTTACAACTGTAAGTTATTTGAAAAAGACCTGTAAGTCAGTAGCAGGATAGGTTGTAAGAAGGAGAAATGAATACACAGGGATGTCTATTCCATCATCCCTTCCTTCTTGGCAAACTTTCCTCTCCTCATCCCTCTTGCTTTTGCCAGCAGCCCAATCTGAACTTCTGCGGACTTTTGAAGTGAGTTAGATAATGGCTTACTTTCAATGATGTAAAAGACATGCAGGCTGTCATGTCATATCAGGCCTGCAGAAATTATTCTTGTATGAGTTTGAATATCCCCTCTTAAAAATGTTCTGATACTATGACCTGAATAAAAGATGTATTTTTCAAAGGATAATGGAAATGTGCTAATACAAAGACTCACAATCTACTGTACAGCAGTTTGAGGAGGATTTTACAGTGCTGGGAAATTTCCCAAACATGTGGTCAATTCAGAATTAATTGCAGCATTTTGTTGATTCAAATCCACTTTGATTTCCAGATCCTCTATTGAAAGTTTTGTTGCTGAAACATTTCTTTATGCAGTATTTCTCTCCTGTAAATAGTGAAAAGAAGTGTTTCGATTTTTTGGAGTGACCTCCAAAAATATGCCATTTTCAATAGGACTTGTCTTGTTTGTCTTTTTTTTTCCCTTCTCTCTTTCTCGAAAGGCTTATTTGATTGATTACTTTTCTGAATCAGATTTCACACATCATTCTATGATCTACCCAAAATCCCTTGTTTAAAGAATAAAACATACCCCAGTTGCTTGCATCTCTGTATTATCATCAAATACTCTATCACAGAATCTGCTAAGTCACAGGTATTGCTGGAATGACATAACTGACAAATAATCAGATTTAAGTATAAAAACGCTCGCTAATTTCTCACCAATTACCATTTTTGTATACAGAAGGCAGTTAAAAAAAGAAAAAAAAAATGAGAGCAAACTGTCTGAAGAGCAATGCGTGTATTTGTCCTTCCATTTAACTCCAAATAGAAGAACAGCACATTCAGGAGCAACATCCGTGGAGGTCTGCATGCTCTTGCCTACCAGAAGAAATCTGGGTCTCTCGTGGGATCTTGCCCATCTGCATTAGAGCAGTTGTCTTGCAGCCACTTGCTCTTCTACACAATGAAATAATTCATCAAATACCAAACAGTATTCCTGTTTCATATCACTTTTCTTCAATTTCTCTTCTACACGCTTCTACCTTTTTGACTGCTTTGAAGTAGCAGATTCTCAGCATGTATTGTAGTAATTACATTTAAACAACACATACCTTTAAAACCTAGTAGATCACTTAGACTTTCTGTCTTCAGGATACCTAATTGCTTCAGAATGCTACAGTTCATTGAAATGCTGGTGTAAAATACTGCAGCAGTTCCTGAACACAAGTATCTCCCATTGCCTACCAGGGAGAACAAATCGTAATTCAAATTAACCTTACTGTGTAATGTAATTTTGTTACGTGTCATTATGTTATATTATATAATATCTATAAATCAATCTTAGCAAGCCATTTGCTTAAATGACAGAGGTTTTTTTCTGTGACAGAGTGAAGCTAGAATCCTCCCTATGATTAATTTTTCAAATAATGGTGAATTACGAAGTGGAAAACATAATTTTGTAAAATGACAGCATTTTGGGCTCTCAAAAGAATTTATTATGTTTTAGAACCAATGGAGATGACTCTTCAACAATACAGAAAATGTAATTTAATTATAACAAGGAAGTTGGTTTTGCCTGATGGTCTTCTGGAAGGAAATGTGCTCAAGTACCCACAAAGCCAGCTGTCACACTTTTTCCCCTTCTCCTGGACCAGACTGAGTAACATGCAATCCTTTCTATACTGAGTGTCATTCTGTATTGCCAGAATCTCAAAGCAATTTGTTTGCAGTTTACCAAGAACATTTCCATGTTTTCTAGTTTAAAAATATATCTACAGGTTATTTTGATGTTGTAAAGTGTTATGTTTCATCAGAAGGTGTTGCTTTAAAAGGTTTTCAATTGATTGTTTTAAATTTTTCAAAATTATCAGGCATATTATTTCTCTGTTATTTTGCTTTTCCAGCAACTGTGTTATACATATATTTTTTTTGCCAAAGTAAAGCTTTCAATAAGATTGTTTTTATGTTTCCAAGCCAATCTTTTTCAAGATGTTGTAGAGGGGGGAAAAAAAACAACAACAAAATAAGAGAAAATGTAATCTTTTATGGGAATCTACCAGTTTTTGCAATTGTTGACTTCTTTCATACTCAGATACTTCCCACCTTTATAGAAAATTCCCTACAATTACAGAAAAGTGAATGGGTCCTGATTCACCGTTACTTTTCTCTATTTTTATGTTGAGTAAGTGTTGTTTTTAATTTCATCACAAAGGCATAAAACTAAAATAAGGCAGTCATAATTTAATTCCAACACACATACTAGGTAATAAAACTGTCTGTAGGAGAAGATCCTTAAAAATATTTAGATAAATAGATGCTTCAACTAGACAATACACACAGGTTTATTACTATCCCCGATCCATAGCAGACCTCTCCTCACTGTTACTGGGAGTTGTGAATGTGTGAATTGAAGGTACGCTACTCCCTTCAGAGATGACAATGTCTTTAGAATTTTGTTTTCGTTTCTTTATCTTTGTTGGTACTATTGGAGAAATCAGATTTGCAAAATAAGATTGCATAAATAGAATCACAGAATGGTTAGAGTTGGAAAGTACCTTAAAAATCACCTAGTTTCAATCCCCCTGCCGTGGGCAGGGACACCTTCCACTAAACCAGGTTGCTCAAAGCCCCATTCAACCTGGCCTTGAACACTTCCAGGGATGGGGCATCCACAACTTCTCTGGGGAACCTGTTCCAGTGTGTCACCACCCTCGCAGTAAAGAATTTCTTCCTAATATCTAATCTAAATCTACCCTCTTTCAGTTTAAAACTGTTACCCCTCATCCTATCACTACAATCCCTGATAAAGAGTCCCTCCCCATCTTTCCTTTGTAGGACCCCAGTGGGTACTGGAAACCTGCTATAAGGTCTCCCCAGAGCCTTCTCTTCTCCAGGCTGAACAGCACCAACTCTCTCAGCCTGTCTTCACAGAAGAGGTGCTCCAGCCCTCTGATCATCTTTGTGGCCCTCCTCTGGACACGTTCCAACAGGTCCACATCCTTCTGATGTTGGAGGCTTCAGAGCTGGATGTAGTACTCCAGATGGGGTCTCACCAGAGCAGAGCAGAGGGGAAGAATCACCTCCCTCAACCTGCTGGCCACGCTTCTTTTGATGCAGCCCAGGAGGCAGTTGGCTTTCTGCGCTGCAAGTGCACATTGCCAGCTCGTGTTGAGCTTCTCATCAACCAGCACTCCCAAGTCCTTCTTCTCAGGGCTGCTCTCAATCCATTCTTTGCCCAGCCTGTATTTGTGCTTGCGATTGCCCTGACCCAGGTGGAGGACCTTGTATTTGGCCTTGTTGAAGTTCATGAGGTTCACACGTGCCCACCTCTCCAGCCTGTCCAGGTCCCTCTGGATGGCATTGCTTCCCTCCCGTGCGTCAACAGCACCACACAGCTTGGTGTTGTCAGCAAACTTGCTGAGGGTGCACTCAATCTCAACATCAGCGTTGCCAACAAAGATATTAAATAGCGCTGTTCCCAATACTGACCCCAGAAGAATGTCACTCTTCGCTGGTCTCCTCTTGGACACTGAGCCGTTGACTACAACTCTTTGAGTGTGACCATCCAGCCTATTCCTTATCCACTGAGTCTTCCATCCATCAAATCCATGTCTTTCCAGTATAGAGACAAGGATGTTGTGCGGTACACTGTCAAATACTTTGCACAAGTCCAGGTAGATGATGTCAGTTGATCTTCCCTTATCTACCAATGTTGTAACCCCGTTGTAGAAGGCCACCAAATTTGTCAGGCATGATTTGCCTTTAGTGAAGGCATGTTGGCTGTCAGTGATTACCTCCTTATTTTCCATGTGTCTTAGCAGAGTTTCCAGGAGGATCTGCTCCATTATCTTGCTGGGCACAGAGGTGAGACTGACCGGCCTGTAGTTCCCCGGGTCTTCCTTTTTTCCTTTTTTAAAAATGGGGATTATGCTACCCCTTTTCCCCTCAGTGGGAACCTCACCAGACTGCCATGACTTCTCAAATATGATGGATAGGGGCTTGGCAACTTCATCTGCCAATTCCCTCAGGACCTCGGTCACTCGCCGAGACGAACAGCTCCGGTGCAGACACGTCCACAGTGGAGCCAGCCGATCTCAGCGAAAAAGGGCTTTTTCTGAGCTTTTTGAGCCAGGGAAGTGCCGCGGTGGTACAGGGACCCGCAGGTGCTGGCAGCTCGAGCGAGAGCAGCTGACGTGAAGGGGTGGGGCCAGCAGCCACAGCAGCTCTCCCACTCCCATAAGAAGCAGCCCTAGGGAGCGCAGCGACCAGGAGCGCTGTGAACAGAGCGGGCAAACAGGGCATGGCGCGTCAGTCAGGGTGTGGCGCAGCAGTTTGTGTGGCAGTTTGCCCGGCAGGGCACGCAGGAAGGGCGCTGAGGGTGCTGCCAGCTTCAGAGGTGGGTTCACGAGACAAGAGAAACTCAGGCATGGTCTCCACCCGCCGGAAAGCCGTGTCCTCTGCACCTACAAGAGTAGATGCAGCAACGCAGACAGTGCACCCTAGGAAACATACAGGCACCCAAGCCTCAGGCTGCAGGGAGTGCCACAGCCTTGCACCGCTTACATGTGACAGCGGTAACAACTGCTGTGTGAGGTGTGAGCAAGTGGACGACCTGCTGAGCCTGGTGGCAGAGCTCAGGGATGAGGTCGAGCAACTGAGGAGTATCAGGGACAGTGAGAAAGAAATAGACTGGTGGACCCAGGCCTTGAGCTCCTTGAAAGAGAGACCAGGCCAGACACCGGAAATTAAGAATGACCGTAGGGATGTCATCTCCCTGCCCGGTAGGGCTGAAGGGCTGGAAGGCCTTCTGGAAAATGGAGAATGGAGGCAAGTCCATGCCAAGCACAGCAAGCGAGCCCCCTCCTTGCCTGCCTCCCCCCCTCTTGTACC
>VUYV01000434.1:36973-49418 GCA_008711295.1 Anarhynchus alexandrinus
AACATTAGGAAGAAGTTTTTCACTTTGAGGGTGGTAAGGCACTGGAACAGGTTGCCCAGAGAGGTTGTTGAGGCCCCATCCCTGGAGGTGTTCAAGGCCAGGCTGGACGTGGCCTTGGGCAACCTGGTCTAGTGGGAGGTGTCCCTGCCTATAGCAGGGGGGTTGGAACTCGATGATCTTCAAGGTCCTTTCCAACCTAAACCATTCTATGATTCTATGATTCTATGACCTGCAGAGGGATTTCATCAGGTCCCATGGACTTGTGCACCTTCAGGTTCCTTAGACGGTCTCAACCATGATCTTCTCCTACAGTGGGTGGTTCTTCATTTTTCCTGTCCAGTTTCTTTTCCTTCTGTGACTTGGGTGAGGTGGCTAGACCACTTGCCAGAGAAGACTAAGGCAAATAAGTCAGAGTACCTCAGCCTTCCAGGGTGACCAGGTCTCCTGTTTCCTTCCAGAGAGGGCCCATATTTTCCCTAGTCTTTCTTTTATCACCTACAATCCTATAGAAGCTTTTCTTTTTGCCCTTGACATCCCTGGCCAGATTTAATTCTGTCGGGGCATTGGCTTTCCTAACCTCATCCCTGGCTGCTTGGACAGTTTCTCTGCATTCCTCCCAGTCTAAATGACCTTGCTTCCACCCTCTCTAGGCTTCCTTTTTCTGAGTTTGTCCAGGAGCTCCTTGTTCATCCATGCAGGCCTCCTGGCATTTTTGCCTGACTTCCTCTTTGTTTGGATGCAACTCTTCTGAGCTTGGAGGAGGTGATCCTTGACTATTAACCAGCTCTCTTGGGCCCCTCTCCCCTTCAGGGCTTTATCCCATGGTAAGCTACCAAGCAGATCCCTGAAGAGGCTGAAGTCTGCTCACCTGAAGTCCAGGGTAGTGAGCTTACTGTACACCCTCCCCACCGCCCTAAGGATCTCAAACTCCACCATCTCATGGTCACTGCAGCCAAGGCTGCCCTTGAGCTTGATATTCTCCACCAGCCCCTCCCTGTTGGTGAGAACAAGGTCCAGCACTTCTCGTTGGCTCCTCTATCAGTTGGAGAAGGAAGTTATCATTGACGCATTCCAGGAACCACCTGAATTGCTTATGCCCTGCTGTGTTGTCCTTCCAACAGACATTGGGGTGGTTGAAGTCCCCCATGAGGACCAGGGCTCGTGAATGTAAGGCTGCTCCTATCTGTCTACAGAGGGTCTCATCTGGTCTGTCCTCCTGGTTGGGTGGCCTGTAGCAGATCCCCACTGTAACATCACCTGTCCCTGCCTTCCCTTTAATCCTGAATATGGTAAACTGAATCTTAGGAGGACAAAAATCATGTCCCAGTAAGCAACACTGATGGGTTTACAGTAATTTTCCTCCACTGATATTCTACTGCATGTCAGTATAATTTTCCTTTCCTCTAAGCTCAAGTTGGAGGTGCTCTTATCTGGTGTGGTTTAATCAACTGTGGAAATCAAAGCTGCCTCCCAGCTGATTTATACAATCCTCTTCCAGTGTATTCTGCTCTCAGTTACTACTGTGCCCTCTACCTGCAGGGAGTCTGAGCTATGCCCAGTTCCCCACCATTGCTCCCCTCTCTGCCACACCTGCGATGGTTCTCCTATCCCTCCTCCTTCCCCTGTACCCCAGCCTCTCCGCACAGGAGCCTCCATCCATGTCCTTTCCACGTTTTGTCCTTGGCCCAAATCAAGCAGTACTGAAAAAACTTGCTACTATATCCAATAAATCTCAAAAATAACATCATTCCACATGGACATATCAGAGTGTCTGTTCTGCCCTGGCAGGTCAACTCATTTTATGAATCACCTGCCACAATTTATTTTATCTCAGGGATGCCAGAACCAACAGAAATGGCAGGAACCTGCTTCAAATGTCAATCTCATTAGGCTTTTACACAAATTACCTTAAATCAAAGTTAAATATTCTCAGCAGAAAGCATGTAAATTTTGTATTTGTTGCAAGTCATGCACTAGTATCCACTCACAACAGTGAAATAAAGAGTGAATAAATGAGGATAATTTTTATTTCTTATTTTTTAGCACTTGCATTTGCATTGTGTTGTTCTCTATTCTCATTTATGGCTATTTTGGTATGATCTTAGAGGAAAAAGAAAGAAAAAAAAGTAACCTAGTCAATTCCATGCACCTTTTATCCAGTATTTGAACTACAGTACCATAATCACGGCACATAATTTTACCTACATGAAGGTAACAACTACATAATTTTTCATGCCACCTTCTGTTCTACCTTCTGATTTTCTCACTGCGATATTGCAATATTGATAAGGACAATTTCTGAGCTATTTTGTAATATTTTATTTCACAAAATGTAACCTACACTTATTGCCTAATCCTTCCGGTAACATTGTGCTATACTGCTCTGCTCTGTCTTGCCAGCAGACCTAGCTAGACGATAACCAAAGGAACAGCCCCCAAAAGGTTTATATTCTTCATCTATCAAGTTAGTGAAATATACACAACATAATGTCAATTAAAACAAAGAGTCTGAAGTCCAACCTAGATGCAAATATTGGCTGTGGGTTGAATCTCTCAGGGATCTTTGAATCTATAAGTAAAAGGGGAACAAATCAGTAAAAATTTCAACAACACTATGAAAAGCAGCTTGAAAAGCAGGCTTCTGTGGATGGAAATTGAAGTACCTGAAGCTCAGTCATGCTGTCAGATGTTTAACTTCCTAGTGTGAGAGGAAGTCGTTTAGCCGGGAGGGAATTAGCAAAGAAATGCTCTCATAATTGAAGTTTTAAATTGCTTCTCTTATTGTTGAATTATAATCATGCATGGAACTTACAGAGGGAAATAAGTTCAGAACATAAGGAAGCATGAGCGGGATGATTAGCTTGTTTTCCCTAAGGTATAGATCCAGCAGAGAAATACGGTGGGTTTTAAAGATCAGAGATAGAATTGCTGGGCATGAAAAGAAAAAAGATTTGAAGTATGAAACTTGTTTAAGCCAAATCCATTAGATGTCTTTATACTTACATAAATAGTTTCATTTTTTCTAAATGTACTTTTCTAAGTATTGTTTGTCTGTCATAAAAGACCCAAATTGAAGTAAGTTGCCCACAAATGCATCTTAATTTATTTGGTTTATAACATTATGCTGCTAATAGACTAAAATTCAGCATCCTTTGTGCTTTTGGGGGGGGGGGTGGGTGGGAAGGAAACATTGCAATGACAAATAGAAGAATGAAAATCAACAGAGATGAGGATGTCTATGCACATTTCTGATCAGGTGTATCACTTGTTGCCCCCTGCTAATGCACTTTATAAGCACTGAAAGCATTCTTATTAGGTGAAAATATAAAGTAGCAATTTCCATTCAACTTCCATACATTCCAGAAAAAGCTGAATACTCTGCCAATAGTGTTGTCTCTTGTGTATCTGGGTGGATGAACTGGCCTTATAGGATCAATGATACAAAGATTAGGCCAAATCATCACTTCAAAATTCCTCTTTTTATCAAGATGAAAGCTTTGCTTAGAAACTTTCTGGAAGGATGCTGAAGAGCAGTTAGTTGACATTTCTGCACATGGGGTATGCATAAAACCTGGAAAGGATATCCATTGACAACAGGATTCATATTTACTTTTGGTTTTGAGATGTGGGTATCAGTTGAAGTACCTCTTGTGGCTTCCCCATCAATAACTGCTGTGGAAATAAATACTACAGCAGGCCTGCCCCACTATGTGACTTATGAAGATCATAGCTCTGGAGGTGCTCCCTTTGTCAGCAGTTTATAAGAAACCTTTATAGAGGAATGTTATAGCAACTTAACATTAGGATAATATTTTGAACAGCTGTGCATTTTCACATGTTAAAAGCATTTAGAATTATTGCCTACTTCTTCCAATGATAAGCTTAAACAGCAGTTTTACTTATTTTCTATTAAACAAAATAAACTTTTTTTTGATGACATAACAATTTTCAGTGTGTTCAGCTCTTCCATCTCTTTTTTGTTTTCTTCCCCCGAAGGGGAAGAATGAAGAACTAAGGGGAAACGGAGTGAGAGAGTCAACTGCCTCTTTCCCCACCATTTAACATAAAATGCATTGATTTTTTTTTTATTTTAAAATTTCAAGACATATTTCAACAAGACATTTCTTCAATAAAATTAGCATCAAACCCTTAATCTCATTTATGTTTTAAATTATTTGCGGTAGAGGAAAGGTTCTCTTAACCGTGTACTTTATAGAAAAATGGTCAGCTCCAGGCAGCAGGACAGAAAGGATTGCTCTTCAGATTGATAGACTAAGCAAAGCTGTTTCTGTAGGTATTGTAGTGAATGTACCTCTCAAATAGTCCAAAACTATCACTCTAAATAAGGCTGTCATTTTCTTGGAAAATGAAGAATTAATGCTTAAATAAAGTCTTCTGAGTCTTTTTAGTGAGAGGCATACACTCAGGAGAACCGTTTGTGTGTGCTTGTGGACCCTGAGAGTGTGGGGTGTGTACCAGCGCTAGTGATCTGCTGTCTGTACCAGCCCCAGAGGAGGAGGGGACATAATTGTCAGTGCTGGTATGTGATCTGAGTCTTGTGTGTGGACTGTGCTGCGTGGTACTGGTATATACTGAGCTCCAGGAGGTGTCCTGGAGCTGATCTTAACACACTTTAATAATGTCTACATAGAGAAAAGTGTCAAGAAAATAAATGCCATTTTGTGTATCCACGTTAACATTCCAAGCCCAAATTTGATGTATGTGGAGAAGGATTTGTGGCCTCCATGTAACTTGCTGACAGTTCCAGAGTGCTTCATTCTAGCTCCAGGGCCATGAGTTTGAGGTGCTACCTTGGTGTGTGCTGAAGGCTTCTCCCAGTCAATGCAAGCTTTTGTGTATCACCCAATGAATCTTTTCATCTAGTGCTAAGCAGTCTGACTACAAGGTAATTATGGTAGCCTAAACCTAGTAGTTATACTTTTTCCCTCAGTGAAGAACATTTTCTTGCTGAATTTTAAATGTCATGACCTGTGCAGTTTCTGAACATTTTGTGTATAACATTCAGAGTAAAGGTACTCCCTTTTTTCCCTTTCAGTGCTGTGCTAATGAACTATTTTTTCACCCTTCATGTTTATAGACACCGAAACTTGGACCTGTTGGCCTCTAATTCCATCAGGTTTTGGTTTAAATTACTATTTTAAATGAGTCAGAGTAGGCTTTTGGGTTATGTGTTTGAGCAACACTGGCTGCACACTTTTTGCATGTCACCAAGCAGACTTGGACAGAAACCATAGCTGCTGCTCTACTATCACATGACACTTCCACTTTGACCTGTAGTGGACACAACTTCTTACAGAAACCTGCCCTTTTTGCACTGAATTCCAAAAAGAAGCCCTGTTCTTGCTGCAAAAACATTTCTTACCTCATACACAGCTTCACAATTTGTCTTCTCCTCCAGGTTTGCTACTAAAGAAGAACATCACACCTGTGGCCACTTGTCCATCTAACTGCAAGGAGAAGGTTATGGATGCATGTTGTAAGTTCCAGCTAAATTTAGCTAAATGGGAGATTTTTGTCATTTTAAACTAGAAAAGAACTTTAGAAATGTGCAGGCACATAAAAAATAATGCAGTACAAATCTGTTTTCAAAATCTCAAACACTGTCACTGTAATGTAAAAGCTTTATATTTTTAATGTATTTTAGTGTGACACATTCACTGCAGTTTGCAATTACAGTGAAGTGAGGCAGAAAATAGAAGTTCAAGAACGTATTAGAGTAATGAAGGTTGAACTATTATTTGAAAGGTTGTTGTTATTTTAATAAATATTTAATCTTCCTAGCTGCATGGATTCCTAATTGATCTTTAACTACTATTGTTCCTGGATATTTCTCATCAACTCCTAATTGCTGTTTTAAGGCAATGGGGAACAGAGAGGATAATGCGCAGTGGTTGTGGGAGATTGTTACACTATACCACTCAAACACACTTAATAAAGTATTTTTAACAGCTCTTGGCCAGAAAGGAAAAACTGAAGTTCATATCAGCTACTGTAATCTCTTTCTCAGAGCTCCACGTTCATATGCCAACAAACTATCACTAATAATTTAGGGTTTTTATCCAGGTTAGATGAACGTAGCTTGCTAAAAGCTTTTCATGTTAGTTGCATGAAAACACTTCATATTACTGAAATAAAGCTTTCCGGTTGGTTATTGAGAAATCTCTTCCAGGATTCATGGAAACTCGTGGGATGTTTAGAAAATAAATCCTTATGATCCATCTATATTATTTTAATAAATAACACGCTTATGTCCTGTATCTGGATGGGATGGAGTTAATTTTTTCACAGCAACCTCTACGGTGCTGTGCTTTGCATCTGTGACTAAAACAGTGTTGATGACACACCAGTGTTTTGCTGACTGCTGAGTGTGCTAACACAGTGTCATTTTTTTTCTTTTGTTTTGCTTTTTGCCACTCTGTCACCACAGTGAGTAGGCTGGGGATAGGCAAGAGGTTGGGAGGGGACACAGGTGGAACGGCTGACCCCAACTGACCAAAGGAATATTCCCCAACACATGTAGTCATGCTCAACAGTAAAATCTCAGGGAAAGCAGGAGGAAGGGGGGAACACATTAATGGTTATGGTCTTTGCCTTCCCAAGTAACGGCTATGCATGATGAAGTCCTGCTTTCCTGGAAATGACTAAACATCTGCCTACTGATTGGAAGGGGTGAATGAATTCCTCTTTTAGCTTTGCTTGAGCATGTGGCTTTGCTTCACCTGTTAAACTGTCTTTATCTCAATGCATGAGTTTTCTCACTTTTGCCATTCCAACATGGAGGGAGTCAGTGAACAGGTGAGAGGAATCTTGGCTGCCAGGGAGGGTCAGCCCTCCCTGGTTGCAATAGCATGTCAGAACAGACTGGACAATTTATTTTCTGATAAAGGTGGCACAGAAGACTTATTTTAAGAAAAATTCATATGTTAGGAAGTTAGTTGGTGTTGTTAAGTGATTGTAGGTATTGTTATTGTTGTTGTTGTTGCTGTAGTTATTGTTATTGTATCATTATAACACGTCACTGGTGAGACTCCACCTTGAGTACTGTGTTCAGTTTTGGGCCCCACACTACAAGAAGGACATTCAGTGTGTCCAGAGAAGGGCTACAAAGCTGGTGAGGGGTCTGGAGCACAAGTCTTATGAGGGGAATGACTGAGGGAACTGGGGTTGTTTAGCCTGGAGAAGAGGAGGCTCAGGGGAGACCTTATCACCCTCTACAACTACCTGAAGGGAGGTTGTAGAAAGGTGGGGGCTGACCTCTTCTCCCTGGTGACAAGTGATAGGATGAGAGGAAATGGGTTCAAGTTATGCCAGGCAAGGTTTAGATTGGATATTAGGAAAATTTTTTTCACTGAAAGGGTTATTAAACATTGGAATAGGCTGTCCAGGGAGGTGGTGGATTCACCATCCCTGGAGGTGTTTAAAAAAAGGGTAGATGTGGTACTTAGGGACATGGTTTAGAAGTGGTTTTGTCAGGGTAGGTTAATGGTTGGACTTAATGATCTTAAAGGTCCCTTCCAAACTCAGCAATTCTATGATTCTATGATTCTATGATTATTTAAACCGGACAGACCTAAGAACGGATTATAACTTCTGCCATATTGAAAATGCAGCAGCTTGTTCAAGGCCTGGTTTCTTCATATTTAGAGATCCTCAGCATGACGAGGAAGCAATAGACAAATCTGGCACCTCCAGAACAACTGAATTTTAAATATTTTACATCAGAAAAAAATAATTTCATTTTCTATTTTGATTTTATTTGCAGTGAAGATAAGTTTATGGGTTACTATTTATATATATACACTATGGAATTAGAACATGGTATTGAATTTATTTTTAATAGTGATGCAGAGGTATTTAGTTAGCTTTGATTTCATGTTACACTTACAATACACTCTCCCAATTAGCACTAGGGTGTATATATACATATATTAATGTATATATATATTAGTATATATTAGTATTATACTGTGTTCTATTGTTTTACACATAACATGATTTATATCACTAATTTTAGCAATTTTCCTTAAGAAATAATAGAACAGTCTTATCACATTTATGTCTCAAGCATTGCTACATGATGATTTTTATTAGAGCATGACACTTATTACCATTTTGGTGACAGCTAGGTATTGAAATATGTCTGAGGTTTTGAACCATAATACTTTGCTAATATATTCTGCTCTTCATGCTTTGATAGACAGAGATGTTTGCTTAGGAAATAAGAACTGATTGAAGTGCTTTGAGAAAAATATGTTCATTCTGATTTTTATACTGATGCAACAGAAATTTCAAATGCATTCCTTGTGAAGAGCCAATAGAATTGTGTTGTTTTCTGAATACAGGTTAGGCAATCGGCCATCATGTTTGTAGGTCAGGAACAAACAACTTGCATCAGTTTGCATTTTCATATTTGCTGAAAGATGAGATCTGTTATTTAATTTCTTTTTAAATGCTTATCAGTGTCTGAGAGGAAATGTGCATTTCCATGTGATCCTTTGTGACTTTGTTCAATATTTGCCAGTATTGTAATGGCATGTGAATTACTACTGGCTGATTAGTATTCCTCAGTGTTGGCCATACAATTTGCACATACAAATAAGAATGCATGTGAGTTCTGATACAAGATTCCTATTCAAAATTAATGAAGGTCATCTGAAATGAGAGGAGCTACAAATTTGTAAGGAAAAAAATTCTTTATAACTACATGGTCAAGGGTGTAGGAACTTCAAGATGCCATATGCACTCACCTGCTAATACTAAACCATTATTTGTACCATGAATACTACACTTTCACTTTTTAAAAACAAAATAATGGGTAACTCTGAATGGCAAATTCTAAAAAACACCGGAATGTCATACCTAGGAATGCATTTTGTGTCTAACTTTGTCCTGGATTTAACTAGAGTGAAACATGTTGTAAACAGATTTTTTTTTTCCTTTTCTTTTTGTTCTTGAATAGAAATGTGAAGAGCTTTAATAAGAGCTTTAATAATAGCTTTTATAAGGCCAGCCTACAGATTTATATTTCTATTAAAAAAATTAATTCTTTGCTATGGAAAAAATAATTGATTTTATGTGTAATCTATTGACTTCACTATAATTACTGATGTAACCAAAGCTTGACTTTGACCCGATGAATATTCATCTTGAATCATTAGTTTACATTATTGCATCCCCTTGAATAGGTTACTCTATTATTTTTATGTCTGAGCATGAGAAAAACACATTTTTTATGTCAGCTTGCAATTTTGACATGCAAGCATATTTATGCCAAAAGTAATGAAAAAACTGAAGTAGGTTTTGGGCAGGTAGATGCAACCCTAGTAAACTGCATGGGAAAAGCTTTCCCTGAATTATTAGCATTAGTGATTGATATTCACTGATCTTTAGATATCTCGGATGCTTCTTTACACTTTGGGAGTACAAAGGGAAAAGTCATTTACCCACATTCTTTGCTGGTTCAAGGGCAAATAAAGTAATGGAGCAGAGAGAAAAGAATTTTAAATAAGCTGATCCTCCTTTTTAGTTGGCATACAGGATGTTGGAGGCTTTCACCACTCCCTAGTTTCTCTTTTTTTCAGAGTTCCAAATTTCTGAAGTACAAGAACATCATCTGGACCATAACACCTCTCTAGCATCACTCTGGTTTTGTATCAACATGTCAGTGGGATTGCTAGGTGTCTACATATTATTGTGGTTTTCCTCTGGAAAATGTAACCCATAAAAGGTAGGTAAAAGCTAAGTCTGTAGTATCTCTAGTCTCTTGGACGAGTAGAAATTCTGCTTTATAAAATCGTATTTTGTGATTTTTATGCCTACTATCTACTGTCCAGATCTACACAGTGAAACCATGTTCTAAAGTTACTTGGGAAGACAAATCCCATCACTCTGAACAACCCCCCCTTCCTTCTTCTTCCCCCGGCTTATATTGCTGAGCATGATGTCATATGGTATGGAATATCCATTCGTCAGTTGGGGTCACCTGTCTCGGCTGTGTCCCCTCCTAACTTCTTCTGTACCCCCAGTCTACTCACTGGCAGGGCAGTGTGAGAATCAGAAAAGGCCTTGACGCTGTGCAAGGACTGGTTAACAATAATAAAAATATACCTGTGTTATCAACACTGTTTTCATCACAGATCCAAAACATAGACCCATACAAACTACTACAAAGAAAATTAACTCTCTCCCACTGAAAACCAGCACAAACTGACACTTCTCTTTGCCTTAAAGAACTCAGGATAAAAGCTTCCGTTAATGTCAGTAGAAGTAGTTATGGTTTCTCAGCACTGACTTCACACTTCACTGGCATTACATGATTTGGTAAGATTCAGCTTGAAACTTTGATGTATCTCCTAAAATTCCCAAATGTTAATGCTCCTTAGCATGAATTTGGCACCAGAGTGGTCAGTCCCTAGCCTAATGAGCTGGATGTGAACATCTTTGCATGATTGGACTCAATTATCATGCTTTAAAGCACTAGAATGAAGCATGCATGCTTGGCAGGATACCAGGATCTTACCACCCCACTGGAAGCTGGGACTGGGACAGACTGTCCCAATAGCAAGGCTTACCTCAGGACCCCTGAGACACTCTCTTTGCTTTATATGTGGCAGTTCAAATAATCATCTTCCATCCTGATAGCATCAGTCTTGGCACAGAAGTTAGTCCTGAAGTGAGTTTATTATACTTATTCACATCTATGAGTGTGTAGAGTACACATTCACATAGTACAGACATACAAGACCAATCAAAATGCCAGCCTAGGACTCCAGAGAAATATGTCAATCCTTGGCTCTGCTTTTGTAACTCATCAAGTCACATCAGTATCTCTAAATTTAAGATACAAGTGTAAAAGCTTTTGTGATGTACAGAGATTATAATCACAGAGGTCATACAGTACCTTGAATGGATGAATATGGACTTCATTTTTGTCGCTTGTATGTATATCACAAAGAGGAAAGAAAAAAACCAAAACCAACCAACCAAAAAACAACAACAACAAAAAGCTTTTGGGTTGTGATACTCTGGTAGTTGTTGGATTTTTCTTCCTAAAAACTCATTAAGACTCCTCAGAGAGATTCCATTTCTTCTTCTTCCTTCTCTGATAATGTTCACTAATCAATGATCTTGCTTTATTATTAGACAAAACAGATATTAACAGATAAAATAATCTTCTACTGTTTAATACACATGACAGCCATACACTTCTTTCCATGAAGAAAGTTTTTTCATCTTGCATTTCTACATTTACTATTAGGATTTCTTAAATCAATCCTGATTTTTATACTGTCTCCCTGAGAGACCATTGTAGTGTTTTAATTCACAAAGACAGTTTCAAATTCATAGCTATGGTTTCAATGAAGGCAAGCTTAGACTGCTGTAAGGCTATACTGATCTGCAGTCACATCCATTGACCCACTAGATCCTAGTTAAATCCAGTTTGCTTTGGAATTGCTTATTAAATATGGTCAATACCTATAGCTTAATTTACTCCATCATTATAGTTGTGATGAGGGTGGTGGTTACAGAGCAGGCTAATTATAAAAACATGCTGAATAACTGGCTAATTAAAGTCACTACACTTTTTGATGTTTTTTCTTAATTGGTCCTGAGGGAAATGCGGATGATGTTGAATTACCATGCTGATTAGAAATACAGTAGCTGATGCAGTTCATATTTTATTTTGGAGATAAAGATAGTGGCAGCTGGAGAGTTATCAAAGGATAGGAACAATGATCCCATCATATGACCACTTTTAATACGCAATTTGTCAAGGCACATTCATTTCCCCCCCTCCATGCAGCGAGCTAATAACAGACTTCCTCCTAAGAAGTCATAATTTTACATCTCTCATGAGTTGTTTGGGTGGGCAGTGCATAAGAACTACCTGGAAGGAACTAGACTGAGGTGTGCATTAAAGAAGCGGGAAATAGAAAAGGTCATCTGCAGCTGGTAACTTAAAATATTTTCCCAATAAAAAGCAAATCCAAACACTAGGTGTTGAGGCAGTACAATTTTTTATACATTTCCATCTACTGCAATATTATCATAGAATCATAGAATCATAGAATTAGTGAGGTTGGAAGGGACCTTTAAGATCATCAAGTCCAACCGTTAACCTACCCTGAAAAAAAAAAACAAACCCAACCAAAAAAACAACAAAAAAACCCCAAACCCCTACCCACCCACTTCTAAACCATGTCCCTAAGCACCTCATCTACCCTTTTCTTAAACACCTCCAGGGATGGTGAATCCACCACCTCTCTGGGCAGCCTATTCCAATGTTTAATAACCCTTTCAGTGAAAAAATACTTCCTAATATCCAATCTAAACCTGCCCTGACATAACTTGAACCCGTTTCCTCTTGTCCTATCACTTGTCACCAGGGAGAAGAGGTCAGCTCCCATCTCTCTAAAACCTCCTT
>VUYV01000434.1:50082-122237 GCA_008711295.1 Anarhynchus alexandrinus
CCCATGCTGACTGGGCCTGATCACCCTGTTCTCCTGCATGTGCCGTGTGATGGCACTGAGGATGATCTGCTCCATGACCTTCCCAGGCACCGATGTCAGACTGACTGGCCTGTAGTTCCCTGGATCCTCCTTCCGGCCCTTCTTATGGATGGGTGTCACATTTGCTAACCTCCAGTCAGGTGGGACCTCCCCGGTTATCCAGGACTGCTCATAAATGATGCAAAGTGGCCTGGTGAGCACTTCCGCCAGCTCCTTCAGTACCCTTGGATGGATCCCATCCGGCCCCATAGATTTGTGCACCTCCAGGTGCTGAAGCAGGTCCCTCACCATTTCCCTTTGGATTACAGGGACATCATGCATCAGAAGGCACCCCAAGCAGCAAAGAAACCTTGTCATTTTAGTAAAAAATGTGTTGTTGGAGACTGTACAATTTTTGTAAGAAGAAGAGCACATCCCTGTATTTTGTATTGAATGCTGTTATTCTTTAAGATGCCAGTTGATCAAGAATACTGAAACCGTGCTTCATTTTGTAGCAGTATGCAAAGCAAAGCTGTCTGGAATGATAACAGGTATTTAGCAGGATGAAGAAGGAATGAATTTGATTTTCCTGGTCAAATCAACACTGGAGTTTTGCGTGTGTGTGCATGTAATGAGAAAGCATCAAGGAGAGAGGTTGAAAGGCCAGTTGAGAGTGGTAAACTGCTATATGCATTATAGTAAGTGGAAGAGGAATCTTGAGATGCATCTGTTTTGGACGATTTAGAAAGTTGTAACCCAAAGGAAAATTAACTCAACACTAAAATCAGTATACTAATTAGATCTGAGTTTTATTCTGGGACTTCATGTATTCTTTATGACACACAACTTAAAAGACTACACAATCAGGAGAGCTTAGCTCATTCTTGCTACTATGTAGAGGAATAATCATTCTGAGAATAAGCCTGTGTTGAAACTGGTGCAAACAAACTGCCAAAGATCTTAATTTAATCTTTTTTGTCTGTGCACCTACATGTAGATATGTTATCTTAATGAAGTTTTATTGAAGAAGTTAAAATATCCTGGGAAAAAAGCATATATTAAACTGCCAGTTTCTCACTTTTAAAAGAGGTGTATTTATTTTGTTATTTATATAAATGAATATCCATACTGCCTTTATGAAGCAAATAGAGCCAGTCTAGGCTGCTGAAGTAGCTCCAGCATGTTCATTCAAAATCCTGTGAAAGGATTTATTACCACATATGCCATCTAATTTTGTTGTTTCTGCAACTTAGTATTCAGCTGTATAACTTATCTCAGTTCAGTGTTACACATTTTCATAGCTTTTGCTGTAGCTAAACTAGCAGATGTGGAAGCAGCTCACTGCTGAGAAGAGACAAGGACACACTATTGGCTCCCTCTGACCCCACACTCTCACAGGAATGATTTTTGGTGCTTTAGCAGAGCCCCTATGTGGACATAGTCCCCACAATCTGGACTTAGCCAGTCCATATTTAGACACCTGGAAAGATGTCTTACTGACCAGGAAAAAAAAAAAATGTGTCTTGAGATTTACCTTTGGCAGCTGGGATAGAGGGTGGGAGAGCAATACAGCAAGTACCAGGTCATGTATCATGTAATGATGAAGAGTAGAGCCCCAATCCACGTTTTGTGACTTCCTTCTTAACTGAAATCTTTGCAACATAGGAAAGAGCTTTCCACATACGTCCACTTTCTTTGCACATTTTCAATTTTTGTCAATAATTATTTCTGCTGAGAGCTCCCCTTGCCCTCACATCAAATTTAGTATTTCCACCATGGCTTAAGTGTATGCTGTGTAAAGCACAATCTCCTGTGATCTCCTGGCTTCAACTTATACCGCTCAAGATATTGCACTAAAAGAGAATTGCTGATCCCTATTCTTGCTTTTGGATTTTATAGGCATTTGCTCTGCCTCAAAAATGGAATCTCCCAAAATGAAGTTTCTCTCAAAATTAGTTCTTGTCATGTTCTTTTGTGGTAGTTTGCAGTCATGGCCAACACACTGGAAAATTCAGGACTAAGCAAATGACTCCTCAGCAAACCTACTTATCATTTTTCTGCAGACCAGGTAGAGACAATTTAAAACATGTCCTCCTTATGAGTTAAATATATATTATGAAAGAGGTATTTCTTGTGGAATAGCCCACAAAGTGTTAATTTAGTGCTTGATGAAAGTTATTTTGGATTTGTATCAGTTAAATTATAGCTTTGTGGACTGATGTTAGGGAGTCCTAGTGTTTCTGATCAGCAGCTAATGAAAGGTTGTTGGACTTGAGTTATTGGATCATCAGCTGCTTTTGTTCCTAAGCAGGCAAACAATATTCAACTTTCTGTGCATTGAAAATCCAATATTAATGAAAAGCCTCTACGGTACATAGGATGTTGATGACTTTTTTTTTTTAACTGTATTTCAGAAAAAGTGGATTGGAAATGTTTTGATTTAATTTTGAACTAACTGAAAAAGCTTATTTTCTTAGATGAAAAATTCCAAAACATAGCCTTAATGGAGTGCACATTTACTTAGAACTACACTTTCTAACATAAGAAACTAAAATTAGAATTCAGACACAATGGTGCTAGATTTGCAATTTAATATAAAACCTTTAGGAATCCTGACAGTTTGCTCCAGGGAATAAAATAACAGTTGCCATTTTAAGAAATAGAATTTTCTACTGTTATCATCACAACATGTATGTAGCTGTGACTAAAAGTGACAAATAACTCTTTACTGAAATAAATGGCATGGTCAACAACCTTCCACTAGCAGATAAAAACTTCATGTCAAGCGATTTCAATGACCAAGCAGAAGGTAACATGGCAACCTGCAACAAATAAAGGACCCCCATCGAATAGGTCAAGCAAGCATCAATGAACCTTCTGTTCCTGTAAGAGTTCCTTCAGCATAATTTAATGAAAAAAAAAGATACTGCCTTCCAGATGTTCAACCAGCACAAAACATACTGCTTTAAATGCCTGATGCCTATTGGTTATTACATCAAGTATAGGCATTTGTCTGATGGCGGAAATAATGGATCCATATATAAAGCAGTTTTCTGTTACATTATCTTACATTACCATTCATTTTCAGACCCTACTGTAGTGATAACTGTGCTACAGTATTTTATAAGTAAGACAATAACAGATGGAGAAAGAAGGGAAGGTGTACTGGAAAAATACAACCTAGCCATGCAAATAGCAATGCTAGGAGGTAGAAAAAAAACAGATTTATTTGGGGATCATCAGTGAACCTGTGACATAAAAAGTGTAAATGATGTTGCATTGTGGGAGGTGTCCCTGCCCATGGCCGGGGGATTGGAACTAGATGATCTTTAAGGTCCCTTCCAACCTAAACCATTCTATGATTCTTTGATTAATACTACTACTACTAAAAATAATAATGAATTGACTTAAAATTGAGTAAGCATTGTGACAAAAGCAAAATTCTGAAAACACTACTTGTCTCCGAGTGATCTGACTCTGATTCTGTAGGACAGTCATCATCCCACAATTCACTCTTACAATGACAGCTAACATTTACAAGTGTAGGGGTGCAGAATCATTTATGAAACCCAGAGTTAGGGTGGTTTTAAAACATACGTGTCATAGGGACTGGAGTGAACTTGTTATGTTGAGTTATTTGCAGGCATTGAATTATTAGAAGGAAGGCTTGTTAAGGGATCCTGTCTCCAGTTATGTGATGACATAGTCAGAGCAGTAAATTGCATAAACTTCAGCAACAAGAACTTTGATTCGAGTTATAGAAGCTGTTGCAATAGCTGGTAGATGCTGCTCATGCCCAAGATATCAATGGACAAGGTCCAGTAAACTGAGAAGATGCATCCCAGAAGCACAATTTACATAGGCATCATGTCTCATTGATTTCATGATTTATTAATTTTTTTTATTTTCTTTGATTTTGATTTTTTTTAAGAGAAATGTACCCATGAGCAGGACCTTCTTCATAAAGCAGTCAAATTTCTCCAACAGACAAAAGAAAAAAAAATATGTTGTCTACCCTCTATCACTTCAGGGTGAGAAAGACCCAAATACTCTGTTTTCAGAAAGGGTACAGCAATGTCAGCACCAAGGGTAAATTATTTCAAGATCAAGCTATAATTTTTTTTTTCTAATGGCCTATAAAGAAGAGTTCCTTTTCTCCTTTTTTCTCCACATTTTCACATGTTTTATTAAATGTTGCATATTGGAGTTTGCTTTGTTGTTTTAAGGTTGTTTGCAAATGTATTCCTTGTCTCAAAGACTCACTCAGGCAGGGTCAATTTTCTGCCTATATTACAATTCCCACACTCCCATAGGGAACAAAGAACCATTTTTCAGAAGCCAGCAAAAGGAGACAAATGATCTGTGCTCTAGTCTAATAACCTTCCTGAAGAAGACAAATGTGTGAATTGCAGAAGTTTCACCTGCAAAATCCCTACTGATATACTAATTAAGAACCAGATCTCTTCAGCCACTGCAAAATAAAGAAAAAAACCACCATCCACTGATAAAGACCAGGGGAAAAAGAAAATAATGGACGAGAAGTGGCTCAAAGTTGTCTCACAATCCTTTGCTGAGGTACGATTACATGCAGCTGCAGTTCATTTTAAAACAGACTCTTAAGGATGGATTGATATTTGGAGGATCTGTAAACTGCATATAGTTTTCCATATGTAATCTCTCTGTCTCTGCTCTGTTTTCCTGTCTTACAGCTCTTATTTGGTAAACAAGACTCTCCACATGATTTTTTTTTCTCTGTTTTTTTTTTTTTACTGACCTCCTTACTGAAACCTGTCTCGAAGTATTTTTCCAGGTAGGAAGGGTTGCGTGGAAAAAGTTATTCATACCTACTACGTATTAAACTGCTAAAATTATGCCATAGCAACTGCCACTTTTTATCCTGTGTACCTCTCCCTAGACCACTCAAATAACAATAGTAACCTGTGATTTATATGGCAGATCATTAACAACCCAGTTCAAAAGATGAAAAGATAACAGATGAAACTGGTAAACCAATTTTTCTACTTTACCACATATCTCACTCTACACTACACTTTTAGAGAAAATTTTTCATGTTAGCATCAATTTTGTTTTAAAGAAAAAATTTAAAAACAAACTACTGTGTACCAGAAGTTTCCATGACATTTTGCCCAGCTGATGAGTTTTATTCTAACTCCGATAATTCTGAAACACTTCAATATAACTCATTAATTTCCTTTCTGCTTTTGAAAATGACTTCCTTATCAGCAGTAAACTCTTCATAAAAATGCTACATGTGACATGTGAATATCACAGTCCTGTTAAATGAGACTCATTAATCGTTATCTTGAGAAACACTACTTCCTGATTTTCAAAGACTTAATGGTGCCTATTTTTTTTTTTTTTTAATCCTGAGTACCTCATCCTGCCTTTCCTTATTTGTAAAATACGTGGGATATCAATGTATTTCATAGGTTTGTGGGGAGAATAATTTCAAGATTATGAGTTGTTCAAATCCTACAGCAATGCAGACCTTACCATGACCTAGCATAATGGATCAAATAAGCAAGTGTTTTCCCATAACAATTCCCCATTTATTTTAATAAATAAGTTGTTGCTTGAGTCTTCTTATAGAGAGAAAAGAAATGGACACAAAAAATGTGTCCACAAGTGCAATCAATTTATTATGATAAGGTAGCTTTCTGGAAATTTTGATATTGAGAGATTACCCAAGTGGAATAAATATCCAAGGAGCTTAATACAGTCTTGAACAAGACAGCACTCGCTCTGACTCCAAGCAGGCAAAATCTTATTCAGAGTGACAGTAGTAAATTCTTATAGTACATTAGGTCCCAGAAGGTTTTTGCAGTATCGAGACTTCTCCTTGTCTGTACAAACACACCGTACCATTTACCTTGGATGCTTATGGTAACAGCAGAAAAATGCCACCATTACACGAAGTGCTTTCCCCTTATGGGATACAACTATTCTTTTTTATTCCTATTATGAGTATGATAAAAGGCCTCAGTCAGGATGCATTAGCATGGTAGAAATGCATGATATTATAGCTCATGCAGTCACAGTTTTTCTCAGGCGAATAAGCAAAATCATATTTTGTTGTAGCACCACAGTTAGTTCTATGGCTGGGGGGGGGAAAGGGTGCAGGAGTCTGTGAATGTGTTGTTACCACTCCTTACACGCCATCTCTCTATTAGCAGTAGGAGCAGAAAAGAAAAGGCTGAGCAAGTAAGAAAAAGAAATATATTATTTGTGTTGGAACTGTTAATTCCCTACCTTACCCAGCTTATAGAAAAGAGGCAGTTTGCTCTTTCCCACTCCACTGACAGTCTGCAGATTTAGGCAGTTATCTAATGTGCTTAAGTCTTGAGCTGACATACCTGATCTCGGAGGGGCTCATAGCCTCAGTTAAAACAACAAGTGCAAGAAGTGACAGTACAGAAGGGCATCAAAGGCATCTAATCAACATGTGCTGGTGACAATAAATGCCTGGCACCAGTATGGCACGATGGCTGGCTAAAACCAACAGAGCAACAAAAACTCATGAAGTGCTAAAAAGGGCATGTTTCTGTAAGCAATAAATTGCACATAGAAGTAAACAAGCAGCAGAATGTTCATTTAACTGTTAGAGTAACCAATGTTGTTGGACAACTTCTGTCCAGACTCATAGTATAAATAGATTTACTTTCAGTCTGTAACAGTGCGACTATTACTTTCTAATAAAATCTGAAATGCTGTAAGACACAGACACTGGTTCACAGTGGAATGTGGACAGTACCTGGCCTCTTCTTTCTGTTTCAGTTCTGCTTGACAACTTGAATGCAATTCAGAGGGAGCCTAAATGCAGGGATCTGGAGCCTTACCATGCAAACAGTCCAATTTTAAACTAGAATAGTTAGTCTGAATGAAATGTCTATCCACGTGGAAACTAAAATGCAGGAAAGATACTATTTTAAGGATATCAGGAAAAAAGAGTACTCAGCATTATTAGTCTACTTAACTAAGTTTTCCCTGTGATATCCCTATATGATAGTCAGAAAAATAGATAAAAGTTCTTCATCTCTTCCCACTTGCTCCTTGGCGTCATTGCTTCTTGGATGTACTTGAGGACCTCAATATGTAGGTTATATATTCACACAGAGAGTGTATCTGGCTCGATAGAGTA
The DNA here is from genome assembly GCA_008711295.1 of Anarhynchus alexandrinus. NCBI lineage: Eukaryota > Metazoa > Chordata > Aves > Charadriiformes > Charadriidae > Anarhynchus > Anarhynchus alexandrinus. The sequence continues at coordinate 57,260 of VUYV01000434.1, forward strand.
GTTATTTGCTGCAACAAGAAAGATCTTGAATGATATATCTGCTTCAGGGCACTCTCGGAGACTGCTGAAAGTTCATTGCCACCTGCTGTTGGTGGGACACTCCAGTCAGGATGCCTGCCCTTGGAGAAGCTGTGAAGCCTGTGTGTAATTACTCCTGGGAGCGTGCTGGAAGCAACAGCCCATTTACTCACTGCACCAGTGCTTCCTATAAATATATTTATAACCCTGGCATGCCTGCCTTACCGTAATCTCAAGGGTTTGTCTGGTTCAGAGAAAGCCATAATGGGAACTGTAAACTTTTATGTTTGCCCTCTCTAGAAATTGTGTTGAAACTTTTATAATGGAGATTTTTCACCTTTTGCTTGCTTCTCCTGAAATTTTACTCACAAAGGAGTTCTATAAAGAATTTTAAATAGTGTGAGGTGTATCCAACCAGGTTTATTGTCTGCACCTGCTACAGCTTGTTGTCTAGACACTTCACTACAAGAGCTCAGTTGTCACAGTCTGAGTGTTATGTTCACTGTAATAACATTGAATATTTTTTGCTTATCCTAACTACATTTGTGTTGAAGACAGTAGAGTACTGCTTGAGAAAATCCTTTCTTTATGCAAAGATGTCACACTTTCTTTATAAATGTTCCAAAGAAAGAAGGGAAGAGACAAAAGAGAAGTACTTTAGAGGTGTTGAAGTTATTAATATTTTGTCAGGCTTGCCCCTGGTTTTAGTAACTGGAGCAATTATTATTGTCATGCAAAACTTCTCTGGTTGACTTCCCAAAAGTACTGCTGAAAAGTTAAAATATTTCATGAACATTCAAAAAGTGTATGTAAAATGTGCTTCGTACTATTTAAGAAAAGCTGAGATGCACAGTTAATAGGCAGCTTGCAAAACCTTCTGTGACCTTACTGAGAAAGATACCAATTACCACGAGAAATGTTTGTAATTGACCATTTGCCAAGATTTATCAAGTGATATCTAACTATAGTCTTCTGCATACACAGTAGATGCACTTGTGTAATCATTTTTGGTAAGGAACACCGTTTAAGAATGTCACAAGGGCTATTTCACCTTTACAACAGTTCTCAAGGGAATGCATCATTAATGTTTATAAAGTCTATGCAAATCCTTACTTGACAACCAAGACCATTTACACAGACATGATATCGTGGTCCTGCAATAGAAAAGGAAACTATTTCCTACATCCCTAATTAAATTCTGGAAGCGGGCTTCTCTTCTACTGCCTTTTGCTCCCTGAAGACCCCTGAGCAAAATGAAGTCGCTGGGAATTGTTCAGGCACTTTTTGTGGTTACAGAGGGTATGTAATCCAAGTAGTGAGCCACATGGCCCTGTGACTTAGAGACCATAACCAACTATCATGCATAGCCCACAGAATGAAGTTTGTTCACACACACAGTTGATGAATATACCTGTCACTATAATAAATAGTTGAGCCAAGACCTTGGGGGAAAGCAGGAGGAAATACACGGTCTTTATTCCAACCCCAAAACAGAATTACTTGCTCTTTAAATCCAACAATTTAGCCAAGCAGTAAACCAAAGAGAAAAATAAAATGTACAGCCGTATTAAATTCTGCTTAAAGCTACCTGATACTAAATTAAATGTGAAAATGTTGCGTATTGTTGTTTATCCTTTAACAAGGATGGGAAACACTTCCTTATTTTGTATGCACCCATGCAAAGGCAATCAGAACAACAGCCCCTCTGAGATGGGGTCTGTCAGGTTCTATCTCAGGAAAGAAAAGGAGTGATGTGCGAAGACAAAGCTTGTACCATGGCTTGCCCCTTTCTGCCTTGGTTCAGTGGAGACAGGAATGTGAACCATCATTATAAACGGGTCATAGCACCTATTAACCAAACCAGGAGACACGAGTCTTTAGGGTGGTTTGGGTTTTTTTGTTTGTTTTTGTTTTTGTTTTTTCCCCCTGACATATCTCTTCTCTCTGGTAAATCACATAATCTGGCCCAGAGATTCAGAGTCTCTGTGACATACTCCGTTTGGGCTCTCTCCCCTGCCAAGGCATATAAGAAGGGAATGAAATGTTCCTTTTCTGCCCTGCTGAAATCACGCTCTCCTGCCTGTTATGAATTAGACTCACAGTCTGAGCATCTCCCTCTGTGATCAACTTTCATTACTAATAACCAGCTCATTCTGCCTTGCTAGAGCAAGAGTTTCTGACTCAGCTCAGACATTTCAAACAAAGGAGCACACAAAGATTTCTAATCAGTGCCCAAATATTCTACCTTGCAAATCAGTGTAAAAGCAGGCTGTAGAGGCTGCTAAAAACCCAATCAGAGACACTATTCAGTGAGTAGGTGGTTTTTTTGCTGCCACAACATGGGTGTGGGTGCAATTTGTGGCTTTTCCCTGGTTTAGCACATGATGTTGCCTAAAACTCAAGTTTCAAAATTGTGCTTCAATCCAGGTTGCCCTGTTTGTTAACTCCTGGGTTGTTTTGGTTTTGTTTTTTTCTGTTGCTCCCTGACCCTACCTTTGCCTTCTGTATCAGTGATGTTGATATCCTTGTCCTGCAGTTCCCTGTGCCTTGTTCTGAGTTGCCCTTCATTTTGAGGCCTATTGTTCCAGAATCAACTTGTCATACCATTTCTCAATCCTTACCTCTGCTTAGGAAGTTTAAATACTCTTCCTCCTCTACTCCTGCACCCTCAAATTATTTTTAAAGCAGGAGAAGCTGGGGAAAGACGATATATTTCAAATGGAACAAGTATCAGATGACTACTTATGTGTAAAAGTGACATGCTTGTATTTACTTTTATGTGTTGCTGGTCATTTCATGGTGAAGGTTGCTCAATGAGGAAAACAAAATCTTCTCTGTCTGCAGTATGCAATTCACTAGTTTGTGTATCTTCATCATAAGCACTTTTATGCATACCTTCCCTAAATTAAATAGGTCCTATTGCATAGTGATTTATAACCCAGAGAAACGTTTGATTTCAAAGGGACAACACAGGGTATAAATCAAAGAATTAATTTGACCCAACAATCTCCCTCAAAAGATAGGCTTTCAGAGCTCCTATTCTTTATTTCTGATACATTCTTTTCAAGATGGAGTGATAAAACTGAGCACATGGTTCAAGGTGAGCTCACACACTGATTTACAGAATGTCCTTACAGCATTTTCAAAAGTATTCTCTATTCTCTCCTTAGCACATTGTAACATCTTGTTTGGTTTTTAATCATTACTGAACGCCAGGCAAAGATTTTCACTGAGCTGTTCACAATGACAGCCAGGACATTGTTCCCTGAGTACTTGCAGTTAATTTAGATCCCATCAATGTATCAATTGTTCTGTCCAGTGTGCCTTACCTTGCAGCTGTCACGATGAATTTCATCCCCTATTGTGCTGCTGAGATACCACGCTTTGTTAAGATCTTCTGTCCTTTGTAGATTAACCTACTCTCAATAGTTTTGAGAAAATAGTTTCATGGAAAATTTGCCAGTTCACAACTCTCATCTTTCCAGAACAAGTACAAATGTTCAAAAAACCCCTGCAATCTCCAGTACAGAATGGAGCACTGAAGCTGAAAATGTCACAAATATACATACCTCATTGGTCAATACAGCTTTACTTAATACTAGGTCCCTGAAACCCAGGCAAAAGCAGCATACTTCTGACGACTTCCTCAGTACAGTGATAAGAAGTTAACATTTGCGTTCCTCATTAGATTAAAAATAATAACCTTTTGGCTTTACTCTGAGAGTCTAGGGAGGAGCCAGAAAAGCTGTGGAGAATTGCTTTCTGAACTGTGGGCAAAATGGTACTCAACTGCAATGGCATTTTCTTGGACCAGAGATTAAAGTCCTGGCAGAGAAGTATCTGACTGACCAGCGTAGAATTTTGCTGAATTGTTTTGCCTTTTTATTATACATTATTAGTACTTTAGATAGCATTCTGTTTGGGAACAACCAGCCTATAGCTACGGCGAATGCACCGCTTCTTGCTCATTCATCTTTCCACTTTCTTTAGACCTTTTCCGAGGTTTAAGGTGACCTTGCAACTTATGAAGGAAAATAAAGGATTGGAGTTAAGCGTGTTATAAATGACTGACCTACCTGGATGGCAGCTGGAGGCTGCAAAGTTCAGATACAGAACTTCATTCTGAATGAAAGGGGGGTTGGAACTCGATGATCTTCAAGGTCCCTTCCAACCTATACCATTCTATGATTCTACAGAGATAACTCACACTGTAACAGCAATATTTTCAGCAGAATGGAATAAGAAATAAGGAGATTGTCCTGCAATCAGAGGAACGGCATGGTACAAACAGGTAAAAAGAACAATTATTGCAGCATTAAGCTGATAAGACCAGTATTTTACAATGATGTAGTGAGTTCAAGAGCAACTCACTCTTTGCCCTGCTCAGCAAGGTAGAGTGGATGTAATGTAAGAAGCCAGCTAGAATCAAAGCAGCCTGTGTTGGCAGACGAATACTAATTTGGGGAGAGGAAGAAAAAGGATCAGAGATGTCAAACAGCCTATTATAGGAACATTTCTTCTGCCTGGATATGAGGACACTTTGAAGACAAGATTAGCTGGAAGAATGGTAAAAAGAAGCTAATTCTTTTCATGCACTCATGCTGCAGAAGATAATGGAGTTGCTTCACGTCAAAATTAGAGCTGGTTGAGACCTTAAACAAAAAGCCCTTAAAAATGCATTTAAATATTTATTTTTTTAAAAAGGACAATAAAGCTGGCAGTGTAAAATATTTCCTGGGTGGGATGGAGACATGGAATGAGAGTTTGTACTTGGTACATACATTACCTGTAGTTCAGATCTTTGGTCTGAGCTGGCCTCACCTGTCCCAATTAGAGGACCTAATCGCTGAGCTATTGGATGATTCATTATGAATTAGGAGTTCTTCCATTTATTTTTCTTCAAAAGGTTTTGAAAGCAATTTTTTTTCTACTCAGGAACTTAAACCACACTTAAGAAACCTCAAAATAACTTTGTGGGAGAGAAAATTGATTTGCTACTCAGCATAGACACTTGTCTCGTCAAAAGATGTTCACGCCTCAAGACCACTGTAATTTCCATTGTCAGCATTCAATATTGTTTGGGTTTTTTTTGACTCCAAAATGTTTTGTCTTTTACTTTCTTTCATTTCAAATATTTTTTCACAGTATTTCTTATGCCTACACCTGTATTTTTGTGACGGAAATTGTCACTGCTCAAAAACTGTATTCTGCATGACAAACAGCAAAAGGTTATAAAGATATTCCGAAACTATAGTAATGGGGAAAGACTCGTAGTTTCATAACAGTTATGCTGCCCTATCTAGCATATCTTTTTGAAGATTTATCCCTTACACCAGAAATACTCAATGGGTGACCTTGTACTACATCATGGTAGTATTAGGCAAAGTATTTCTTCCTCTTAGAAATCTTTCCAACAGCAAATCTTTTTAAAAATACAAATACAATTTTCATTATATACCACATTGAGCATTTATCTGATAGTTATTCAATCAATTTACACACCGAGGGAAATACTACTATGCCTATTCTCTATTAAAACTATTGCTATTATGCCATTATGCCTTTCTCACATATTTTTTTTTGTGTGTATGGAGCATTTTTATGTGTGTTTTTAGCAGCCACTCACTGTATTTTTTTCTTTAAATGTTTTTTTTTCTCTTAATTCAGAAATAAGAACCTGTTGAATAGTACTAGATAAAGCTTACATGCTTTAAAAAACAACACAAGCAAATAATACATACAATAATAAAATATATTTAGTCTGCAGAAACAAAACTACACAACTACCATATGCTTCTTTGAAGCTGGAAACATTTTAATTACTGCATTTTTAACAGGTGAGTAAATGTTTACAGAACCATAATAAGTATACTGCAAATATTAGAGCAGGGAAACACATAGAAACAATGATTTGCAATTCATTTCCGTATAATCTTTCATTCACATTCCTTAAGATATTTGGGAACTATAGTTTTCTTGATAACAACATATATTTCAGGTTCCTTTTTCCCTAGTGGATCCTGCATCAAGCTTCCTTCGTGCAGAGGTTTGAAAGAGGATTTTGTGTACTGCCAGCATAACCTCTGTTGAGTGTCTGAAAGTCAAACAAAATTTTATTGTTACTGAAATAAACAGGAAAAAATCTGTTCTTCTTTAATTGTGTAATGCCAGAGGCGGGACAGCATGCATTGTCAGTAAGACCATCAGGTGCTATACAGCATATAACGTAAAAAAAATCACAAGGAAAAGATATAACATAGCTGCAAAAAGATCAATTTTAGATTTCTGTCCTTAAGCGTACTCTGAATTATAAGGAAGGCTGCATACCAAAATATTTAAAATTGGTTTTGATAAACATACACTGTGATTAAATAAATAAATAAATAGATAAATAAATAAGTTTGCTTTACAAGGAATCTCATAATCAAGCTTTGGTATACAAAGCTATTTCTATTAGATACTGGATTGCATTTCTTGATAAAGAGAACAGAAGGGGTTACTGATCTGGTTCCACTGGGTGAACAACCTTGCATTCGCTTCCCTGGGTCTAGAATTTCACCTTGTACATTTGAGTTTTCAAAATCCATAATCATTTGCATCCTTCTCCTAATGATTTATAATGATAGTTGTATGCCACTAAGTGCAAGTGGCAACACTAAGTTTAATTTAAAAAAAACAACTCATGCCTGAAAACACTTAGACATTTCCATAGTTAGAAAAAATGTTTTCAGGTATGCGTAGCTTTCATTTAGATAGTCTCTCTTCTGCAGCAGGACTACTCCTGCACCTTACATGAAGTATGTACTTGATCCTGTGTGGGATTGGTGTCAAGCATAATGCAGTCCGAGATACAATGAAATTATGTTCTTAACTATATATTTAGAGAAATATGTACTTGCATAACAGCTCTCCCACTAACTACCTATGTATTGCTTTCAGCTTCCTACTTCTCCACAGTTTTACTTTTTTTTCTTTTTCCATTATTAACAGTTGCCAATGTTAATGGTTGGCTGGGCTGGAACACAATATTAGCCATTACAAGGGTATTTTACACCTTACTATTATTATTACTATTTTAAAGATAACTATTAATATGAAAACTTTACTTTTCTGAACTGATGGTTCCTTTCATTTATTTATTTGTTGAAATACAGTTGTACAAATCAAATCCTCCAACTGAACAGAATACACGTCTAGAAAATAGCCATCAGTACTTACATGGTTGCTCATATTTTCAAGTATATTTTAGCTTTCTGTCACTGCTATGACTATTTGTCTGCAGTCAGCTTGACTGTACTCCCCATCCTAGGCTTATTTCTGCCTTCAAAACCAGAGTATACCAGCAAAGTGACCAGAAGGACCTTTTCCTCCAGACATGTCCCTGAGGACCTGAACTCCAGCACGAGACTTTTTAGGTCTACACCTGATAATTTGATAAGATTCTAGTATGGACTATTTGCAGTGAATATCCATTCAATAATGTTCATCCTTCTCACTATTAATTTAAATCAATTGCTGATGAAGTTGCTGAACTGGTAGCCTAGGTGAAGAGAGTTTCAAAAGTACAAACATTAATCAAAGTTGTTGATAATAATTTTTAAAAAAGCAATCTTCTGTGCATGTACAGATCAGGAGCTACGAGGATATTTACTCCCCCGCACTATCTCCATTTGGCTCAAACTTTGGGTTGGAAAGGTCATGAGAACATCTTAACCTCTCCATTGTTTCTTCTCTGTCCCAGTGAAGGTTTTGTGAGTGGATTTCTTGTCAGTGGCAGCTGGAGCTCACATCCTGGCTCATGTCTAATAGGCTATCAGAGAGGTTTTAAATTCTTATAGCTTTATGACAGGTACTGGACCAGGGAAGGTGAATGTCGCCGCGACCTGTTACTAAACCAATTCGTCTGCTTAATCAGGTTTCAAGATGTCTTTTTCTTTGGTAGGAAGGCATTTCATTATTTTCTGATGGATGTGCATCCAAGGGGATGAAGGCTTTAAAAAACATGATCCCCTTGCCTAATTGTTTATGACACGTGCCACTTCGCACAGCTGTGATTTCTTGGCCCCAGCTGCAGGGGAGCCAGCCTTCTGGTGCAGCTGCAAGCATATTGCGCTTTCGTGCAAGTGACCAAACATTAAGGAAAAATATTTTGAGGCTCAAGGCCTTAAGCTGGCAGAAGCGGTGTGCATCATTCAGGTAAACTACTTGATGCCTACAGGGAGGGTGTTGGCTGCAATGTACTTACCTCAGTCATTGCCAGCAAATTATAACAGTGACTGTGATAGCAAAGGAAAAAGCAGCAGAAGCTGTTGTACTCCAGCTGCTGGAAATGTTGAGCTTTTGTTTAGGCTTTATAGGACTAATTCTCATATTGTTCACTTATCCAACAGCTTAGAATATGATTCAAAGTTATTGAGGTATTTCTATCACATCATAACAAAAAGAGAAATGAACTTACTCTTTTAGCTCCCAGTTGCTGGGTCATATTAATGAGTATTTAATGGGGTTTTATTTGAGAAATACCTCTTGCAGTTTAGCAATCTCCTCCAGGAAAACTGTCCAAGAGTAGGGCATTTGCATGAGAGATAGGTCAGATAAAACAAATACAATTAGAGAAGGAGAAATACATGCTTCTGAACTCTTTCCTGTGCAATACTTGTTGCATTTTTTTCTGTTTTTATTAATTTCTCGATCTCCTATTCAATTTTTATTTTAATTAACTAATGAATGGAAACACATCCTATTTAGAATGACATTGTACTTCAAAGACAGAAGATGACAGGCAAATCTCTGGCTATTTCTTTATCGAAGTGGCAAGAAGTAAATGGATGTATTTTTAAAAGTTTTTAAGGTAATTTTGTATTCCATGAACCCATAGACCTACCTAAATTAGTCTGCTCAATTAGACACATTCTATGCTTCCCTAAACATCAGGCTTTCGTCAAGGTTAAACAAAAATTCCACAAGCTTGGGGCTTTTTTTTTTTTTTTCACATTAGTCCAGGCTTTCTTCTCAGATGCTGCAGTGTTGTCTACTCTGCGAGTGCCATTCCTGCCAATTTCCCAGAAATGTGAACTCCTGCAGTTCCTCAGAGGCAACCTATTATGCTTAAAAGGACTGTCAGCAAAACTACATCTTTAGTGATCAAGGCCTAATTCTTTTTCTCCTGCTTCTTCCAATATCCTAGTTTGAATTAGAGCTTTTTCCAAAACAGCCTTAACTGGCTAAAAAGCTGTTTCGTACCCACATGGAAGTCTGACTTTCCTAACCCAAAGCCTAAACCAACATTCGTTCTCTATACTATCCATTATTCTCATGACAATCCTCATAATTTTTCTCATATTGGGCTTTTGTTTCTCTCTAAAGGCATCGTCTTGCTTTTCTCAGATGGAAAAAAAAAAAAAAAGCAAAAATCCCATAAAGAACTTATAATGTTATAATTGTCATTATCAGGAAATAGGCACTAGAGAATGTCTTTGTAAAGGCCTCTTTTGGAGTACACAAGCTATGCATAATCAAGAGCCACTTCACTCTATGATTACTGATGACATGTACTAATTAAATTTCACACAGGTGAAATAAGATGTGTCTTTAGAGAACAGATACTGCACAGGAACTTTGCTGACTGCACTATCACAAGCTACAGAAAACAGCTCATTAAAAGGCTTTATTCAATTTAATAGAAGACCTTATGACTATCCCCTTCTTCCCTTCATGGAAAATTATGTGCAATGATGTTTGGTAACATCTGTGCGATTACCTCATGGACATTGAAAGTTATAACATATATGTTATATAAGGGAAAGTTAGGAATGGGACTGCACCCGTCTAGCTCCCCAATGCTTATCATCTGAGGACAGAAGAACAAGGCATTTCTCTTGAAGACACCCACAGGTTTTACATGACCTGGGACAGTTAGACTATTGGGAGGAAGAAAGGAGAAACAGACTGAAGACATTAATAAGTCAATCGTTTCACCATATGCTTGTCAGGTTTATGCTATATATTTGTCAGGGTTGTAACAAAAAAATTCTGCTGATAAAAATTCTCATATCCAATGCCGACTTCAAGCACTTCTCCCAGTTTTGTACTTATCTTGTCTATCTTTGAGGAAAGTGAAGGTAACTAATAAATAGTCTCACATTTATGAAGTGGATATTTGAAGTTTGAGAATTGGCCAGCAACATGTGCAATACTTGGTCAGGATCAACAACCAGATCATTCTTCTAGATTGGAAGTTCAGGATTTGGTGTTTCTTCAACTCATAAAAGTATTCTTCAGTTTGTATTTCCCTAAATGTTTTAACCCAAATAATAATAAAAACCCCCAAAACCGTTAGCTCATTTATGCTAATTTATTAAAACACTTGTCATTCCTTCAGATATAAGCATTTTTTCCTTAAAAAAACACAGGCATTTGCTTTCTTTTATAATATACAAATAACAAAAGTACATTTGTTTTGTGGTTGTTATTTAGATTTATTTAAAGAGATTTTTACCACCAAACTGAAAAAGGGAAAAGCTTCAGGATGTTCCCCTTATTGTCATCCAGTTCCATCAGTATGTTATGATACTAAATAAAGCAAGAATGCTAATTCACATTAAAGTATTTATACTAACAGAACTGACTTTGCTTATAAGTAACTCTTCTTTTATAATAAATTTAGTTTTAGACCAGATTTTTTCCGAAGGTGTACATCTATATCTGGTGATAAGTCTACTTGTATGTGGCAGAAGAAACCAGCCTTCAGAATATATCATAAATAGAAGCTACAGTAATTTGTGCAGGTTAGAATGGGCTTTCTGCATATGTTCCTGTGGCAATTTCAAACCAAAACCAAAGCCAGCGTACAAAATGCTAGGGCAGATTTTCAGTACTAGCATCCGGTGAATGCTGGATGCTAAAACAAGAGACTGAAGTGGCACAGCATTTATTTCTTTTAAGAGTAAACTATCTGTCTTTCTAGCACCATTTTATATCCCAGATCTTGCTTTAAAGTTTCTTGCTGGAATACTGAATGTTGTCCCAAGAGAAATTTAATGTTTTCCCATTTCATTTTAAACACTGTCATTAATATCTAACTGCATTTGTCACTTTGAAGCAACTGGCTTGCCTGATACTGGACCTGCAAGATCTCTGGTTCCTTGATTTGCTGTTCCTTCATCTGAAAGATGTTTTGAGCTGTAACTGTGAGATATTTTTTTTTTCTGAAGATATTTTCCTGCTACATATGCAACACAGATCTGAATACTGGGCAATTTTAGGCTTCTGTTCACAATAATAATTTTGTCTGTCTGAGAACCTGATATTAAAATTTTACTTTTTTCTGTCATGGTTACATTATTCTCCCCTCCCCCCAATAATATTTTTCAATATATCTCCTCACATTTCATGGTTATAGAACATCTAGAAAATGCACAAATAGCAGCCATTGGGCAAATCTAATATTCAAATTAGGAGTAAAACCTCTTTTCTTGATGCTGTCACTTGAAATGTATTGATACTCAGGAGACTTGGATTCAGAGTATTCAGGAGACATTGATTTTAATAGGTCTTCAAATCAACAAGTTCTATTAGCATGTATTTGCCTTTAAGAACCTCTGACCAATTAAGTTGTTCTCAGAGTTGAAGTTTGTCAGTGGTGGAGAGAACTATGTCAATCAAATCATTGAATATCTACTACAGCATCCCAAAATAGGTCTATCTCAGCGATGATGTGCCTTGCTACTACCCAGGAAATCCAGAACAAGTGTCTTGTTGGGTTATTGAGGATGAACAGGATGTGTGAACTATGTATACAAATGGGAGGATATATGAGACTATGTATCCAACATTTTCAAGGTTAGTTCTCTTAAAATAGTGTTCATATTATTTTTTATTTTATTTTATTTTTTTAGAAGATGGGAGGGGGAGAGTATAGGAAAGAGAGTAGTATAAAGTGTGACACTTGGCTGCTGTGTTTACTTCCTGCAGAAAAGTTATACTGCTGAAGCAAAATAAACATTTGGATACAGTTTAGCAGACCTTTTAAGGCCATCATATTTCCATTGAAACATGATTTATGGTATCGATTTTTTTTAACCTTGCAGAAGATCGCTTACAGAAATAAACATTTTTTTTTTTATAAACTACACCAATTATCTGGTTGTCCACAGTTGACAAATTATTTATTTTCTCAGTGCAGTATGAGGGCCAGTATAATATAAAACTGACTAGGGCTATAATCAAAGGGTATTTTTGCAAATCACTCAATGACAATCTGTGGCAATTTTCAATTACTCTCAGGACAGATTTTTCCAATTGACTAGACAGAAAGTGGCAAGAAATATTTAAGAAATGCCTTGTAAGTGCTGATCTGAGAACTCAGTATCAAATGTCATCAATCTGTATCCTTCTGAGACCAGAAGAAGATTTACAAAATAGGCTATTGAATTTACATAAGCATTCAGTTATAGAATTATGTATATGATGGTTCAGTGTCTGGGGATTTTTAATATTAAAGAGAATAGCTATAGACTCGCACTTTACAATTATCATATGCTTCATTAGATTAATGACTGTCTGAACACTGGCACACTTTATTTTCTGAAGATACTCACTAAGGTGTTTCACTGGATTACTAGTAGTAAGTTGTGTATTTACGCAGGTTTTATGTGAAAAGAACTAAACTGATAGCCTTGGTATAGCAAAACCTAAAATATAACTAATGGCCTAATAAATAACTTCCAGAAATTGTAAATTAAAGCCTTCCTAAAACTGGATATAGATATGCTACTATTGGATACATATTTTTCAGGTTCTTTAATGGTCCTTATATATTTTTAAGTTTGCAAGAACTGAATGGCAGCATACCTAAAAATAAGTTGCAACATTAGAAATACTGTATTTGTTTTACAGTAGTGCTAACAAAGCTGTAGCAGAAACAAAGCCTCGTTACAGTCCCCAGTCTGGTGTCTTGGACTTTGCCACCCTAGTAGATAGAACTGGAAAGAAAAGTAGAAAAAAAAATCACTTATTAGAGAAATGAGACGTAGGGATGACTGTCTGATAAAGGATCACCAGTGTTTTGGGATCTTGTTAGAAACCGCAGACATCCCAAGACAACCATGGCTCCATCATGCCTCTATCTTGGCTGCAGCATATTGTGGCTGCCCTCCAGACCCTTTGTCCCTCAGCCCTTTTCCCTGATGGCTGTAATGAAGGAAGCTGCGTGCACTCCTTCCAAGCACAGGTACTGCACCGGTACCTTAACCACTATGTTATCTCCCTCTTGGCATAGGCATTTCACATATCTTGACACGCCTTTTTTTTTCTTTTTTTTTTTTAAATGTGGTAACAAAAACTCTGCAACGCAATGACAATCATAATGTATGGTGGTTTTTTGCACCATTGATTAATGCACCCCTTCTCACTAACACATCTTCTTACATCTTCTTAAGAAGCTGTCTGTTAAATATTCACATGCAAGTCCTCACCCACAACCCAGAATGGGAATCATCAACCTAAATATCAGAAAAAAATTTCTGCTACAAAACTCTGTGTATTTCTAAAGATGATAAACAGAGCCAGATTTAAGCAACATGGAGTTTGTGAGCTCTGAGATGTAACACCAAGTCCTTCCTCCAACCTCCAGGATGATTGTTTAGAGAAAGGTATGCCATTTATGGAATTAGCAATTAGTTTCTTTTAGGTACTTGGACTTTCCTCTAAATATACGTATACTGGCAAAGTTCAGCATCTGAGATCCTATAATGTCACAGCTCATCCCAATTATCATATGTTTGCTTGTGAGAGAGAAAGAGAAAATAAAATTTTAAAATTTAAACAGGAAAGTATCACAGTACTCAAATTGTTCTTTTTTTAATTTCTTTTGGGAGCAGTCCTAGTACAGTCAGATTATTGTGACTATTTTCTCTAGAGAAAGCATTTTAATAAGAAAGCTGTAGTTTGCTCTTAAGGCTGAATCAAAAAAATAATTACGTATGTATTAAGATTCTGCACACATGGACATTTAGCTCAGTGCAACGAAGCAAACAAGTGAACAACTGATAGCACACTGATACAGAGACAAGCCAAATTTGCTGTAGCCATCTTCTTCATATAGTGCCAATTATCCTGAATGACTCATACACTTACCAAAACACCAAACATGAATATTTTGATGTGTAATGTGTTATATCTATGTTAATTTCTGTGCTGAAAGGCTAATTAAACTAATAATTGTCATTCATATCTCTTGCTATTATATTTGTACTCAAAATTGCAATAGATGCAATCTGTGTGTATTTTTTTTTAATTCAAGTAGTTCAAAATTAATTTGAAGCCGTACAGCAGCAATTATGCTCTAATTAGGGAGATAATCAATTAATAAGCTTGTAACTAAGGGTTCTCATGTTGTAGATGAAGATTATTTCAACTGGGATGAAGTGCAATCTTTGTATTATTTTTTTTTTTTTTTTAAAGTGAATCTATCCTACAGCCAGGAGATAAAGATACATGTTTGTTTAAGAGGTATCACTGCACTGTGAAAGTGATTCATGTGGCTAGAACCACTAGATTTCCATTAAAATAACAGCTTTCTGTGGCCAAAACAGCATGCCATATTTAAAGTGTTCACACTTACTCTCTTCAGTTAATACATGCAAAGTGATCCCATAAAACCATTAAAGGAAATATAATAAATGAGTTCAAGACAACTGGTTATTTGTACAGGGAGTTAATTGAAGGATGCAGAGAAAAAGTAGGGAGGAGGGTGAGATTAATAAACATTAAACTGCAGGCTTGTTGTGCCAAATGCCTTTTCCCCTGTAACTGTAAACAAATTTGGATTTTGAACAATTTTAGACCTCAAGGTCCTGCATTAGCAGTGGCATTGTGTTCCTCATGGAATTACTTACATCGCTTTCCAGCCAGAAAATCCATGAGAAAAACCTGAGAATTTGTGATCCACGGAATGAACTGTGAAAGATAATATTTCTTTGCCAACTTGATGGGCTACTTGCAGGAATACCTTCAGGGTCATTTGTGTCATGGTAGCTTTAGCATCAAATTAAGACTACCGTGAGGTGTACCACTACCAACAGGTGTATTCAGATGGGCTGTGCATCTCTTCCTTACAATACATTTCTGCAGCATACCCTGAATAGCCATTAACAGGGAATAAGACCTATTCCCTAGACTGTGGTGACAAGGGAACTAAAATTCTCCACTCTTATTAGACTGCAGTTGCTGCATTATGGTGAGATACACGGACCTGACAAAACCTACAGGTCAAAGTTTCAAAACCTTCATTATAGCCTTATACAGCAAGCAGATTATAAAAAGGCTAACCATATGAATAATTAACACAGCTAATCATGTGATTTAATAGCAAGTACATGCTTAAACATTATTTGAATAGAAATGTGTTGGAGTGATTTTCCTGTATTAGGTGTTTTGGTTGTTTTAGGATTTGGGGTTTTTTTACAATAGTTTATGAGTTTCTGTCAGGAAAATCAGGATGAAATACTTACTTCTTATTTTTACGAGACTGGGGCAAAAAAAAAAGGGTACACTGGGTGCAGGACAAAAAACAGGTATCAAAGCTCTGTAAAAAATAATAAAAAACAAAGAAAAATAATTAATGAAAAATCAGAACTTTTTAAATAATCTAAAGATAAAAATATGAGGAAGAAACATATTTCTCTGTATCTTTTCATTCTTATTGCTATTTCAGAGAAAATTTGAATATTTCTACTTAATATCCCTACCTTTTGTTTTGAAGATTATCTCGTGAAATATGCGGAGTTTAACTGTAGCAATGAATATTTTCAATAAATATTATTGAAATAATTTGTATTTATTACTTCATAAGTAGACAGATAAAAGAATAAAATCATTTGTTGGAGTTACTCTATCTCCCACTATGGCCTTCTCACCAAAATATTCTGCATTTATTTCTCAGAATATTTCATGCTGTGGACAGGCAGGAGATTGCAATGATGGTCAAACTATGATTATTCACCCAGAGTTTATAAGTACTCGTTTTCTAAATAAACTTGCTATTCAAGAAGCCTACCTCTACATTTTCTGATTCCCTCACTTTTCATAAAATTCCAATACCAGCCATTACAGTTACACATAATTTCACTTAAAATTTAAATAAGATATTTTAATCAGTATTTACTGTGATGAATATAGAAGCTTGCTTTGATATCTGCCAAATAAAAGAAAACACCACTATTTAAGAATTCTTCACCTCTTTCACATGGTTATGTTTTTCAGTGCAGTCTTTGCAGTTTCTCAAGTTACTGGGATAATATGTGTTATCTCATCAAGCTCTGATCTTCTACATTCAGCATAATAATGTAATAAAATATAAAATTTCAATTTGAAAACAAATAACAAGGAGAGATCTTCTGGTCTACTGATATTAGAATTAAGTAACTTTCCTTGGTAATGTATACTATATGTCAGAGAAAACTATTAATTATAAGGCTACAGAAGTCTACAAGAGGAAAACGAAAATACCAAAAGGCACAAGTTAATTCTGTGGACAGCCTCACATTTCAAATTAATATCCTCTAAACAGAATTTCCTGTGAATCCAGAGAATGAATAAAATACTTTTGGGGAAGTAGAATGTGGTGACTCACTAACATGAGTAGTTTGACTGTTGAGGATACTTATGCAGTCAGTTATGCAATTAAAAAATCCAAATGTCAGTGTTAATGCAACTGAAAAGCTAAATTACCAAGAAATAGGAACGTAATGATTTTTGCCATAAAGCTGGTAATAGTACTTAGGTGATAAATACTATAAAAACACACATATGCAGAGACTAAATTAATGGCAAAGAACTGGGTCAGGAGGATCCCCTCAATTGAAGTTTATTAATATTTATTATCAGCAAAACCAAAGAGGAAAAACTATAAAAAGAAATTAACTTCTGTACAAAGCAAAAGGAAGTTTGTCTGAATAACTGATTAGAGGAAGCCATAGGATATTGGGGGCTTACAGCCGAAGCTCATATCTCAGCCGATGAGAGAAGTGGATGAAAAAACATATAATTTATCTTGTACCACAATCTCCATTTCTTTGCAGTTTACATTTCTCACTGCCCTTTTCAAATACACTGCAAAAGGTGATGGTTCCATGTTTTTAATTGTCATCTTTCTGTCAAAAGAAGTTATAGTAGTTTGTGCCATGATATAACATGTCAGATCTTGCTGTACCCCATCATTACCTGGCATGTGAGTTTCTACGCTATTCTTACATTGTAAATTACTAATACAGACTTATTTCCTTGGCAAGGGCATATGTACACAGAAAAGGCTTGAATAAAATGGTTTGTATGCCAATGTTATTCCTTCAAATATCCGCAGTTCATAAAGATTCTTAAAAAATGGGCATGGCGCTCACCCAGAAGAAAGGTCATTATGAAGACCAAGTTGCATGAAAAAATGAGACAATTACATCCAGCAAACTGACTCCATTGTTTTGCACATGCACTGCTCATTATTAATTTTGTCTCTCTAAAAGTTCATGAATCTACTACCTGATAGAAATATTTTTATCCCTGTACATACCAAGGCTATCTTTGGAGGGCGAAAAAGAAAAAATCAAAAGAAAAAATACCTCTAGTACTTCTTTGAATTTTGTACCAAGGTATCACAACACACTGGGAAAAGCTTTCTCCCTGAAGAACATATATATTCATGTTCTGCAAAGGATGTATTATCAGTAATAAGCCAGTGTAGGATAATACATGTAGCCATTACAATAGCACATAGCATAGAAAACACTTGAATAACTCATCTGTTAAACAATGTGCAATATCAGCATCACATAAACATCATTCAGATTTCATACAAAACTTTTCAATATCCTCTCAAAACTAACATATTAACTAGCCTTCATGGACAATTGACAATGTGTGTATAAATCACACATGAAGATGTATATTTTCATATACATCATTCTTTGACCAAACTTAGTAGAAGCATAAAATACATTTCTAAACATACTGAAAGTTGTTGAACTATTTTCAAGTATGTAAAATCAGTGATTTGCCTAAGTTAAAAAATAACATTTCTACGGTTTCTCTTGCCATTTCAATTCCAGTTTTGAAAGACTGTAATTTTACATGGTTTAGCATTAACTGTAATTTCTTTTCTTCTAAACCTGCCAGCTGAAATTTGTTTTACACTTTGCATTTTAATTTAATCACTTGCCCTTTGCTGTTCTTTTTTTCTCCAGACATATTCAACTAATTTCATAATTGCATGTGTCAGAGAGAGAAAAAAAAAAAAAGGTTTATGTTAGTTACAAACTTGGCACCAGATAAGGCAAAGTAATTTATCTTCTCTCTTTGCAAGAGTTACAGAGATGACCAAAGTGAGTCCTGTTTCTACAGTTTTATCTGAGAAGTTGAAGCCTTTGAATCTAAGCAGAGTCCTGATGTTTTAAAATAACTTGTCTTGGGCACACTGTTATGAAACAATTCAAAATATCCTTCCTGATAGCTGATCTGGACACCCCAGAAGTTATTTCCTCCACAGTTCCACCCAGGCCTCCCCAAAATACAAGTTGTTGGTTTTTTGTTTAAGGTAGAGAAGGGTTTTAGAAAAAAACTCATGACTTTTTCAGTGAGGGAAAATCCAATGCAGTCCATGGTAGATAGTTCCAATATGAATTATCTGCAGCGCTAAGAATATGAACCAATATGTTATATTATGCTACATACGTTATTATTTTTTTTATTTCAGGAGCTTACTATTAAGCTCACACATACTGTCCAAGTTGTTCCTGTAGGCAATGAACATGTCACTCCACCCTTTGGTAAAAGGAACAGATTCCTTATTCCCAATCTCACATGAACATTCTTGTGGACTACCTCCAGACCTTTTTTTTACCCCTAAAAAAATCTTCTTTGCCTTTGTCCCAAGACAGAGTTGTTCTGAAAGTATTGCAACACTAGTATTTAATCATGTGACATAACAAATAGAGCCCCGAACTTTTAATTCTACTAAGGATCTTCATATGAGCTTAATAATGAGTTTGAGGCTGTGTGTTATCTGTTCTGTCTATGCAGACATACATCTGAACAGATCTTTTGAGCAAGTGAAGTTTTTTGCTTGGTGTTTGTGTTGGTTTTTTTTTCCTTATGTAGGATACGTGAGTCTCTCCTGCTGGTAGAAATGAAAACCTGTCTATAATCCCGAGGGATTCGGTGCTGTGCAAAAAATGATGGGTTATGTGATCTCAAGATAGGCATCTGGTGGGGTAACCTAGAAGGGAAAGAAAGCTCTGTAAGAGCAGCTCAGTGAAACATTGGTGTTCAGACTACAGCCTAAGCAGTCAGGGTAAGTCTTGAGTCACTGGCACTGACAGGGTAGCGTCTTTCTTCTGTCTTCTCTCATCCTCTTGTTTTCTTACTTTGTACCAGCTATACTAGATAATTTTATTCATTTGAACTGCAGAATATTATCCAGCATAAATAGACAGATACATACATAGACAAATACATACATACATGTACACATAAAAGGGCAGTTTTCTGAGAGTTTGGTGAAGTCATTTTTTTCAGTGAAAGAGCCAACAGTTGCTAAAGCCAGGCCAAAGTCTAAGTGAGACCACGTAGCTGAGAACAGGGTAAGAGGAGAGCTGGAAGAAAGGGGGGTGAGGAAGGGTGCTGTTGGGTTAGTGCAGTTTCAGATGAGCTTGAAATATTGGTTAAAGGATGCTTATATGGATTTCTGATTAAAATAACCAACTGTGTAATTCTGTTGATTTTTTTAAAAATAAAATCTTTTTTTCTCATACTATGTTTAGTCCTGCTTTTGAGATTAATGTTACTTTATTTTTAGCTGATTGCAAGCCTCAGAAAGGGAAAACACACACTCCATTTTCTACCTGATATATAAGGAAAGATTAGCTCTGGAAGGTGCTGTAGGTCAGTTATAGCTCTAGGTTGTTTATAACAGGATTTAACACAGAAACATCAGAAGAGACATCCAAACTTCCCAAAGGCTCACTGAAAACTCTATGCTCATGGTCTAACCTGTCAGATATGCCTCTGCTCACAATTTCATTTTATCGTTTGGAGGGTGAGCAAAGCTGTTTTTATGTAACTCAGATGTGTCCATGAGTTAGGGGTATAAGGAAGGAAGATATACACAGGAAGATTACTAGGTGGTCAGAAGCTACAAATTTAAAAAAGAACACACATTTCAGAAAAAGTAACAAAACTGCCAAGGTTTAGCAGCCTGCATATTGCTAACAGAGAATCAGAATAAATGGTCGAATAATCCAAGGTAAGGAATGCAGACTACTAAAAGTTAGCACTGCGGGAAAGAGGGGAGGTGAGGCGAGGTGAGGTGAGGTGAGGTGAGGTGAGGAGAAATGAAGAGGAGAGGCTGAAACAAGCAGCAGTCCTCCCTCTGTCTCCAGGACTTTCTGCCAGCACAGTAACTGAAGCTTCTTTTCAGAAAAGCATCTGAACGTACAATTATCAGCACATATATTCCAAATGGAGAAAGGATATGTAGTACTAATAGCTAGTTCAACACATAGTAGTCCAACTAAAACTACTTTTGTTGGTTGTTTACTTAGCTATTGGATGTTTACAGTATGTGTATTGCTGCCAATATTCCATTAATATAATTAAATTAAGCTCATTACAGAGCAAAAGGAATTAATTCTGAAAGGTTATTATAAATCTTGTACCCTATATATCAAATACATTTCTACCTCCTTGTGTAACTAAATAGGTATATTTAAATACATATGCATATTTCTTTTTCCAGAATATCCCTGACTTCTTGCCTTTTCATGGGTTTTATCTTTTAAGACAGAAATCTGTTTAATTAGAAAATATTAATCAAGAGCAAAAGAATAGCAATAGGTTCTTTTTTTTCAGCATGGTGTGCTACCAGTTACAAAAAATTTGCAAACACATGAAAATTTTTATTAAAACTTACAATAAGTAATTTCTGTATTAATAATAATAAAATTATATCTCATTAAATTACTTACTAGCAGTAACAATAACAAGAAAAAAAATTGAGTGACCTTTTTGACTCATAATTGTGTACTGTCATTAACAGTGTTAGTCTGGATTTGCCCTTTTGAAGGGCAAATTCCATTAAGATTTCATTGCAGTGTTGAATAAATAAAGCAAACAAAATACACAAATTCAGACCATATTAGCACTGATTCATCTAGTTCAATCTCAGTGTATCCTGAACTTATTTTATTTAATAAATATGAGGATGTGTGACTGAACACCAACCAAACAGGTAAGAAGACTTAACATTTGGAGTGTCACAAGTAATTAAAAAATAACCCTATAATTTCTTGACTTTCTGTTAACATAGTTTCCTTCTTAGGGCTCCAACAAAAGATCATTGAAGGCCACAGGAAATTTTCCCACAACTTCTTAAGCACTGGCTCAGATTCTGCTGCTGTGATTGGTGAATCAAATAATCCATTACCTGTAAGACTACTAAATGCTTATATCCCCATATTTCTAGCAACAAACAAAAAAACTCCAGTATTACCACAAAAAAATTTCCAATAATATATATTCAGCAGCAAGAACACCATCAGTTATGCTTATAAATAGTAATAAAATGTATCATGAGAGTTTGTGTAAAACTCAGTGAAATCCTGGCTGTCAATGACATTGTTCAGAAAAAATCTAAGAAAAAATCAGGGTGTTTTATAGAACACAGTAGCTGAAACAGCAGGAGCCTCCACAAAATATAGGGCTACCTGACAATTCATGAATCTTATCTGAGCCTTTTCCATGAAGAGTGATAGAAAGATGCAAGATCTGGCCCCCTGATTGCTGAAGGAATATGGATCTGTGCATCTTAAAGAAAGAACAGGCACCCTACTGGGAGTACAAGAGGAAGTAAATGAGCTCCAGGAGTATCACTCTAGCAGAAAAATAAATAAAAGTCAAAATAAAGGAAACTTTTTTTTCTTTTTTTAAGTAAAGCACTCATGAAAAAGAGACTTTTGGCAAAGGAAATATCATGAAAGAGGATTCTGAACATTCTAACACAGAGTTTCTCATTTTTGGAGGTCAAGTCAAAGCAAAATTCAGTTGTGAGGACTAAGCTTTCAGTGAATTCCATAGTAGAAAGAGTCACACCCAGCTCCAAAGAGCTTGCAGGCTAAATAGATAACAGAGTGAGTGAATGGATCTAAGGTAAAAACCACAGGAGGATGAAATTACTTGATCCATAACAGTATTAAATGTGAAACCTAGCTCTTGTGTGCTCTTTTTCAGCATTTCCTCTTCTTGGCCAAAAGCTTTCTCTTGCAAATGAATATATTTTTTTCCAAGAAAATTAAGTCAGAAGACATGTATAAAATATGAGCAGACATTCCTGACAAGTTCAAGATGTAATGAATTTCATTTTAATTTTACCCTTATTAAGGGATTTACAAATATTTAGTTTGTCCAAACCATACATATTTTCCAACTAAACAGATTATCTACCCCAGTAGCATAATAAAATAACAGCAATTAAAACTAGACTATATTCACAGTGTAGCACTATTGCCAATGCAGGGTCCTCTACTAATCCCCTTAGGAGGAAACTGTATCACTTACTGCTGAGTCTGTCAAACAAAACGCTCAAACTTTAGAAATAGTTTTCATCATCTGTGTTTCTCCTGAACTGTATTAGGTAACAGCTTTTAATCAAAAACAGCATTTTTAGCCTACTAGAATTGACAACTCTGATGCCAATAGAATAATATCTGGAAGTGTATTTGTGATATAGGCTACATTATATCATAGTTGATTTTGCTTTGTGATTGCTGATTTACATATTTTTAAAGAAACCTGAGTATTCAATATGAATCACAAACCACTTTTATCTCAGTCCTTCTCCAAAATTTTCCTACAGCCATACCGCTGTGATTCACTTCTCTTCTGAGCCTGCAAATAGTTTCACACCCGCTTAATGCTTTCTTAGCAATTTCACAGTAATATGAAAAATCACGTGTGTAGGAGTGATCAACACAAGCATATCTTTCCTGATTATCAAAATACTCAATTAAAAAAAAATATTTGGGAAACTCCTGAGATAATTGAATTGTTTTATAATCAGATAATTATAATATTTATATTCATAATTCCTGAATTATTCTTGGAAGTTTGGAATGACCGATTGACACACAGTCTTTAAGGCCTGTGTTACAAACCTTAACAAATAACTAACAGCATATTTTAATTGAGAATGCAGTTGTTTGAAAAGTTATTTCAAGGTAATTAAATTGGTAAGTCTTTGAATTCTCCCAGATCCATGCCTTATTCTATTTTTAACTTATTGATGTGCCTATGTCCCCTGCAATTTCAGGGAGAGCAGGTAGACAGTGAAATCAGGAAAACTGTATCTCAGAAGCACCTCCTTCCCATGACAATAGACCTACATGCATGTGCATACACCTATACATGTGCCATATTTAGAAAAATCTCAGCTAGCACTACTCCCCAGTTGTTTTCAAGATAAATTTTAGTTCTACCAGAAAAGACAAAGTACTCCTGATCCTTTTAGGGTCTGCCAGGCAGCATATCTTAGTTCATATGGCCTACTATCCCTATTCCTGTTGTCCCCAGAATACCTTGATCTTTACAACAAATTACAGTCATCTGGAGATTCTGCAAATCACTTACCTCCAGATCTTCATTTTCACATTTGTGGCCTGTGTCACTAGTATGCAAGTGGAATTTTACTCCCTTCAGCAATGCAAGTTTGGTTATATTTGTATTTTACAAAAGACTTCCTTCATAAAAATTAAAAACATTTTCCTAAAGAAATATTCTAAAGAAACATGGACAGTGTGTCTTAAAAATGAGAAAGTCTACATGGCTCTAAAAAAATGGTTAAGATAGTAACTAAGGCCTAAATCTTTAGGATATGTAGCATATGTTGCAGTTCCAATGATTTCAGTATAAAGAATGCTGAAATGTACTGCAGAATTATTACTTAGTGCATCATATTTATTTATAATTGTTGTATTGTTGCTTACATTGAAATAGTAAAATATTTGAAGATATTGCAGAGGTCTTAGCTCCAGTGCTTAAAATATTGTAATCATGATTTTTCATCTACTATCTCTAATTTTTTAACAAACAGAACCATTTCATATAGCGTTTAAAGTTTGTGTTCATTTTTCTCCCTTCCAACATCTAGTTTTTCAGTAGAATCATAGAATAATTTGGGTTGGAAGGGACATTTAAAGGTCATCTAGTCCAACTCACCTGCAATGAACAGGGACATCTTCAACTATGTCAGGTTGCTCAAAGTCCCATCCAACCTGACCTTGAATGTATCCAGGAATGGGTCATCTAGCAGCAGTCTGGGCAACCTGTTCTGGTGTTTCACCACCCTCACCCTAAAAAAATCTTCCTTATGTCTAGGCCGAAACATTTGTTTAGCCTATGTGAACTCTAGTTGATTATCCGAAGCACCAGAAAAATAGAGGTCAACACGTGCAACTTTTAATTCAGAAAAAAAAACACCAAAGTGAGTGGAAAGAAAGGAACGATGATATTTTCTTCTCAAACATTTTTGTCCTTTCTTTTGTTTATTCAAAGCAACCCAGTATCAAGGATTCTCAACACCAACTGACATTTCATATTTTTAACTTAATTCAGCTTTGCTACTTTCCCATCCATTCTTCTCTGACAGGGAAAATATTCAACTTGCCATTATAAATACTTTATGATGACCCTGTCTCCCATACTCTTCATTCTAATCATAGCTATGCCACTTACCATTCATGTCAGTTTAGATATATCGAAGAACCATAAAAGTAAAACCTTCTTGCCCTGCTCTCTTTGAATTATTTTTCAGAGGGCCATAAAAACAAAACTGAAATGAATTCATATGGAATTTCAAAGCAATAACAACTGCTTTTTCCCTCCCCATAGGGGACAGTGAGGTAAGTGCAATGATGTCTTTGAATTTCTGATTGGAAAATATGCAGCTTCCATGTCCATTTTGTAAATTTGTTTAACAGTACAATTTCACTAGCCCATAGAGGTGCACATATGTCTTAGTTTTCTGTTCCTGTGTGCTCTTCAAACAAACAAAATAGGTAGGAAAGGGCAATGTTTGTCTCCATACTGCTTTGGATGGCAGCTGAGGAAACAGTCGCTGAAGTTGCAAAACTGTGAGGACACTTCGTAGTAACTGCAGCAGACCAGAGTGAAGTCCCTTCACTCACCCTCTAAATAAAGACCAAAAATCTTACTGCAGCTAGAAGAAAGGATGAGTTAGCACATTGTAAGGGACCATACCACAGAGACTGAAGTACTCCCTAATACCAAAGAAGGAGTTTAGTGAGCAGGGATAAAGGAAAATAATATTTACTCAATAGAAAAAAAGGTTTCCCAACCTTGTCCATTGGTTAACAGGTAAAACTACCAAAATTACTACAGGGGAGTGGCCTTTTTAATCATTTATGAAGGACAAATTGCTGAAAGTTTTTCCCAAGTTGAATATGTTACATTTGTTATTAATTCTCTTTCTTGTTTCATACACAGACCTGTGCTTACAAGTGGGA
This sequence comes from Anarhynchus alexandrinus, assembly GCA_008711295.1. Classification (NCBI taxonomy): domain Eukaryota; kingdom Metazoa; phylum Chordata; class Aves; order Charadriiformes; family Charadriidae; genus Anarhynchus; species Anarhynchus alexandrinus. The sequence continues at coordinate 82,843 of VUYV01000434.1, forward strand.
AATTAACTGCTGCACCTCTGTTGTATCTGACAGAGTCATCCCAAGAGTTCTTTGGGTTTCAATTTTATCTTAAAGAACTGCATAACCATCAGGTACAAACCTTCTCTGCCCTTTCCCCAGGCAATGTTTAAGATGGGTACCAACTCATTTGCGTGTTGTCTTCCATGCCTGGTATCCTCTCCTTATAAGCAGGTGGTGAAGCAGCAGAAGCAGACAGCTAAGGGCGACATTGTAGTGGGTGTTTGCTATAGGCTGAATGACTAGAAAGATCAAGCAAAGGAGGCCCTCTACAGATAGACAGGAGTGGCCTCATTTGCAGGCCTTGGTCCTCAAGAAGGACTTCCTTGACCCTGATATATGCTGGAGGGATGACACGGCCAGAAATAAGCAATCCAGAAAGCTCCTGGAGAGCATGAAAGACAATTTCCTGACCCAATTGACAGAGGAGACCATAAGTGGAGGTGATCAGCAAGACCTCATACTTACCAACAAGAAGGAGCTCATTGGGGATGTGAATATCAAAGGCAGCCTTGGCTGGAGTGCCCACAAGATGGGGCATCCTGAAGGGAGGGACAAAAAGAATAAGAAGATTACAACCCTGGACTTTGGCCTCTTCAGAGAGCTGCTTGGAAGATTTCTATTGGATAAGGCCCTGGAAGGAAGAGGAGTGCAAGAAAGCTGGTTGATATTCAAGGATCACCTCCTGCAAGCTCAAGAGACGTCTGTCCCCCTGAATAAGAAGTCAGGTAAAAATACCAGGAGGACTGCATGAATGAACAAAGAGCTCCTGACCAAACTCAAACACAAAAAGGAAGTACACAGAGGGCGGAAGCAAGGATGGGTAACTTGGGAGGAATACAGAAACACTGTCTAAGTATGCAGGGATGAGATTAGGAAAGCTAAAACCCCACTGGAATTGAATCTGTCCAGGGATGTCAAAGACAACAATGGCTTCTGTAATTATATAGGTGATAGAAGGAAAATGTGGCCCCATTGTTCAATGAGATGGGGGACATAGTGACATGGGTCATGGAAAGAACTGAATGCCTTCTTTGCCTTGGTCCTTACTAGCAAGACTGGCCTTCAGGAATCCTAGGTCAAACCAGAGGGAAAGGCTGCAGCAAGGAAGATGATTCCTTGTTGGCAGAGGATCAGGTCAAGGAATACTTAGGCAAACTGGACATACTTATGTCCATGAGCCCTGATGGGATGTGCCTACGAGTGCTGAGAAAGCTGGCAGATTTCATTGCAAGGCCTATCTCAATGATCTTTTGATCAATCATTGCAAATGGGAGAAGTTCCTGGGCACTGGAGGAAAGAAAATATCACTCATATCTTCAAGAAGGGCAAGAAAGAGGACTCAGAGAACTACAAGCTGGTTAGCCTTACCTCATACCTTGGGAAGATAATGAATTAAGAACAAGAAAACCAACAGGAGCAGTCAGCATGGCTTCACCAAGGGGAAGTCATACTTGACCAACTTGATAAAATTCTATTATGAAATGACTGGCCTGGTAGATTAGAGGAGAGTAGTGGATATTGTCTAACTAGCCTTCAAGAAGGCCTTTGACACAATTTCTCCTTAGTTCCTCATAGAGAAGCCATTGAAGGCTGGATGAGCAGACAGTGAGATGAACTGAAAACTGGCTGAACAGCTGGACCTGAGGGTGATGATCAATGGCACAAAGTCTAGTTGGAGACCAGTAACTAGCAGAGGAGCGGCTCATAGGTTAGAGGGTTTTGCTGCCATCCAAAGGGACATTGACAGTCTGGGTAAATAGGCTGACAAGAACCTCATGACATTCAACAAAAAGTGTCAAGTTCTTCACCTGGGAAGGAACAACCCTAGGCACCAGGACATGCTGAGGGCCACCCAGCTGGAAAGCAGCTTCCCAGAAAAGGCCCTGGGGGCCCTGCTGGACACCAAGTTGAGCATGAACCAGCAGTGTGGCCTTGTGGCAAGGAACGTTAATAGTATCCAAGGCTGCATTAGCAGGAATGTGGCCAGCAGATTGAGGGAGGTGATCCTTTCCCTCTGCTCAGCACTGGTGTGGCCACACCTAGAGTTCTGCATCCGGTTCTAGGCTCACCAATACAGGAGAGACGTGGCTATAACAGAGAGAGTCCAACAAATGGCCTTGAAGATGATTAAAGGACTGGAGCATCTCTCTCAGCCTTTCCTCACAAGAGAACAGAGACTGTTCAGCCTGGATAAGAGAAGGCTCCATGTGATCTTATCAATGTACATAAATACCTGAAGGGAGGGTGCAAAGGGGATGGAGCCAGGCTCTTTTCAGGGGTGCCCAGTAACAGGACCAGAGGCAATGGACACAAACTGAAACACAGGAGGCTCTGACTGGACATCAAGAAACGTTTTTTTTTACTGTGAGGGTGACCAAACACTGGCACAGGTTGCCCACGGAGCTTGTGGAGTCTCTGTCCTTGGAGGTATTCAGAAGCTGTCTGGACGTGGTCCCAGGCAACCAGCTCTAGGCGGCCTTGTTTAAGCACATGGGAGTTGAACCAGATGACCTCCAGAGGTCCCTTCCAACCTCAGCCATTCTTTGAAAAGGGCAAAAGGCAAGGAAAGGGAGGAACCAAAGTGGTTTGGGAAGGAACAACCACTGGAAAATGGAGAGAAGTGGGGAATGAAAAGTGGGGTTTGCTTGTAAGCAGGACCCTGGTTTTGCCAAGGCTGCATCTACTTACTGTAGTCAGCCTGTATTCTTATCAAACTCCATTTCTAACTATTTTATCTGAGTGTCTTCTGTTATCTGTGTACAAGTGGTATACTACTGAAGCTCATGCCAGACTAGCCATGGGGTAGGAAAAATGGTCTAGACCACAGTTATGAAGGGACTTAAAGCCATAGCACAGGAGATACTAGTGAAATAAGCTTTTGCCTGAGCACAAGTATGTATTTTTGCTGTATATGGTTCATGTGGGTCCTTATAAAGGTACCGTCATCCTGCCTTTGTTAATCCATTTGTGTCGAGATGTGTCCATACCATCTGCGTATGCACATATTGGGAATTTGTGTTTAGCCTGGCTATACCTGGAAGCAGAGAGAAGCAGCTGCCTCTTGCCTCTATGGGGCAGGAAGGGATGAAACTTCCACAGCCCCTCAGCCTACTGGGTTTTGCCACCCTTAACAATCATCCCTAAAACTTCTGCTCCTCCTTGAGGTAAATAATTTATTTGTATGTCTATTTTAACCTGAAGAACACATCACAATTGTTCTACACAGTCCTGTGCATGCAGGCACTCCAACCTTCTCAGAGTCAGATTAATCTGTGCAGACAAACCCCCATTCTTCTTTTGCAGCCTGTTGCCAAAGTATCATTCTGTTTGTAACCAAATGTCCTCAGCTTGGTTACAGTACCTATTTAACAGTTTCAGTCTTTAACGTGGAATTTTTCTGCTGCAAAATTTCCATTATTTGCTGTTGAGCTTTAATATAGAGAAAATAAAAACAAAGCAAACTTACCTTCATCAATTTAAAAAAAAAATTTAGCAAAGGGTTAAAGAAAAATTATGTCACTGAGGTACTGTTCTGTTTGTTGTCACTAGAGCTTATTAACACTTGTCTTTAAGGGATAATATTAGCAACCAAATACACGCTTCCCTAAAGAAATGAGAAACCTCTCATCTCACATTCCAAGTACCAGGACTTATATCTTACTTACAAAATTATTAGATTGTCATCCCAACATTTCTAAAAAAGTTTATCACTGTGTATCTATTTCTAGTTATTCAGAATAATAGCATAATATTCACTCATTTAGGTTTAAGTCACTTTTTCAAAATATCAGTTGGGGAAAAGTATTTCTTGTTAATGTTCTAGTAAACATTTACATGCTTTTAGCATATGATTTGACTTTCTCAGTCATTTACTGTTATAGTTAAAATATATTTCCTTGAGCTATTTTAGTGTAATAGATCTGATTTATAGTATGACTTCTCCAACAATATGGCTCCTGTCCACCCTTCCCTGTGTTGTTTCTTACTATACCTCTTTCTGAAGTAAATACTGTGACCCTCTCACTTTGTAACCTCTGTCAAAACCTTCCTCCCTGCAGGAGGGATGCAAAACCAGGGACACAAAGCCCTGCTCTGGTACAGTGTGGTACTTAACCTTGGCTGAGGCCTCTGAGAAAATTGCTGAGCTGTGAGTAAGAGCTATGAAAAGTCTCCAGGAGGATGAGAGAGGTGAAGTTGCAGAGAGAGGTAGGACAACTGAGATGGGGAACATGAGTGGCTCAAGGATTCAAGAAGAAAATCGCCAATGTGAAAAGATATTAAGAGTTTATGGGGAAAAAACAGGGAGGCTAGTGGGGGCTAGGAGCTGTTAGATTCTCAGATGAAGTCCTTGGGACTGTACACGTTGATGGAGCTAGTGGAGGGTGGCAGCTCAGCAACATCAAGGACCTATTCAGGAGCTGTAAAATTGCAATCTGTCCCTTCCTGACTGGTGTCTACCTGGCCAGCAAAGAGTTTCTGAGTCCTTGTCCTGAGCAGTCAGCATGCTCAGCCTAATAGCTGCCTAAATCCCAGATATCTTTTGTGTGTGTCAGCAAATAAATTTGTTTTGTTCTGAAGTTGTGCATATCCTTCTTGCAAAGTTTCTGTGTACTTGGTTAATGGTGTCTGAACAAGCTAACCCCAAAGAGGGGTGTTAACAAACGGCAGCCTTTTTTATATATACCAGCTGAAATTAGCTAAGAATTAGGGAATAGCTTGAAGACAAAAGCTCTTTGGGTTAGAGGTCAGATAACATTGGACTATTTCTGTCACCTGAAACAGATTTATACATTGGGTCAAGAACTTGTAGGTTGAATGTCTCTTAATTGAGATCTTCCTCTTTATCAACTTGTTTCAGCTGTATCTCCAGTGAAAACAAGATTTTTTTCCCTCCAAACTAAAACATGTTGACAAGATAATAAAAAGTCTATCATAATGGAGAAACCAGTAGGTGCTTATTCTCAGTCTTTAACAGAAAAAGTTTCTTTAAGCAGTCCTACAAATTGTGTTGCTTTTTACCAAATAGCTCCTCAATGGAAGTACCATTCTGGACTGTGACATGCTCTGTAATGCAAGCAGAATCAGAATAAAGACACAGTTTGCAGCTGCTTTTGCAGCTTGTGTCCTAAATTAATTTTTCAGACCCGGATCACAACATTCATGAGAGTCTAGAATTCTATGCTTATATTTGCAGGTCAAGATAGACTTGTGATTCCTCTGCAGAGAGGACTTGCCAACTGTGAAGGAAAAGTAGTCCTCCCAGCCCTCCTGTGCTTAAGCATACCTAAAAGGTAGTGACTATCAGGTGTCTAGAGACATCTCATTTTCCAGGGATATTGGGACTGTCTGTAGGCCTGTCATGAAACTCTTAGGGCTGGAGGTAAATAGTTAAGCTGCTGACTGGGTCCTGGCCCACAGCTAAGCTAACCAGGCGGGATATGGGAAGCTACTGGATAGGACACGGGAAACTCCTGAACGTGGCAAAGAAGTGAGTCAAGGCAAAAAAAAAAAAAAAATCCAACGAAGCTAACTATGAGAGGTAATTGGATTTTCACAGCCACATAAAGGACAGTTATGTCAGAGATGGCCAAGCTTCACAGATAACTGCAAGAGAGCACCAAAGGCATTTTGGCAAGTGCAGTCTTGCAAGGCCAAGAGCACCTAGAGGACTGCATTGGTAACACCAGGTAAGGCCATGATAATCTTAGCATTGATACCAGAAATGCTGGATTTCTGTACAGACTTAACAAAACAGGGAGCAAAGAGAAAAAAGTAATTAGGGGATGGGAAAGGGGATGTACAAGGGTACAGTCTATTCCATTTCCATCAACTTATCCCAAAAGCTTCTCTTAGCATGCTCTCCGTCCTTTCTGGCAGACCAGGAGGAGAAGTGGAAAACATTCTGACTCCTTCTGGATAGTGGAAAGTAGGACAGGAGAGATAAATGTCTTTTTGTTTCCCAGCCTTTCTCTATGATTGACTGGGAGGTTCAGGAAAAGAAGCACATGTGAGAATGGGTTAACTGGAGCAATGAATGCACTAGATGGAATAACAAACTTCTCATTCCTGTCAACAAGCTGAAAAACATGCACTTTGCTGAAGGTGTTCACAGAAGCTAGTGTGTTGCTTATACAGCTTTCAAGAACATTACTGCTGGAAAACCTCAGTGTTTCCTGTGATATCTGCCTATTCATGCTGCTGCTTGACAAACTGCTAATCTTCAAGTGACAGAGTTACAGGGCAAACAATATGCCAACCCCAACCTCAGAGGGTTGTGATCAGTGGCGCAAAGTCCAGTTGGAGGTCTGTAACTAGCAGTGTTCCCCAGGGGTCAGTATTGGGTCCAGTCTTGTTCAACGTATTCATCAATGAGCCAGATGAGGAGACAGAGTGTACCCTCAGAAAGTTTGCTGATGACACAAAACTGGGTGGAGTGGCTGACACACCAGAAGGCTGCGCCGCCATTCAGCAAGACCTGGACAGGCTAGAGAGTTGGGAGGAGAGGAACCTAATGACTTTCAACAAGGGCAAGTGTAGGGTCCTGTGCCTAGGGAGGAATAAACCCATGCACCAGTACAGGGTAGGGGTTGACCTGCTGGAAAGCAGCTCTGCAGAAAGGGACCTGGGAGTCCGGGTGGACAACAAGTCGACCATGAGCCAGCAATGTGCCCTTGTGGCCAAGGCCAAGGGTATCATGGGGTGCATTAAAAAGAGTGTGGCCAGCAGGCTGAGGGAAGTCATCCTTCCCCTCTACTCTGCCCTGGTGAGGCCGCATCTGGAGTCCTGTGTCCAGTTCTGAGCTCCCCAGTTCAAGAAAGACAGGAAACTACTGGAGAGAGTCCAGCGGAGGGCTACAAAGATGATCAAGGGAATGGAGCACCTCTCTTATGAGGAAAGGCTGAGAAACTTGGGTCTGTAGCCTGGGGAAAAGAAGACTGAGAGACGATCTCATCAATGCTTATAAATATCTGAAGGGCTTGTGTCAAGAGGATGGGGCCAGACTCTTTTCAGTGGTGCCCAGCGATAGGACAAGTGGCAGCGGGCACAAACTGGAACACAGGAAATTCCATCTCAACATGAGGAAAAACTTCTTTACTTTGAGGGTGACAGAGCACTGGAACAGGCTGCCCAGAGATGTTGTGGAGTCTCCTTCTCTGGAGATATTAAAAACCCACCTGGATTCCTTCTTGCCTACCTGCTGTAGGTGAACCTGCTTTGGCAGGGGGGTTGGACCAGATGCCCTCTTAAAGTCTCTTCCAACCCGTACCATTCTGTGATTCTGTGATTCTGTAATGTTTTCATGGCTTTTTTTGAAAGGTTTGCAGTTTGGCAGGTACAGAAAATGTGGTACAGCATAATGATTAATTTTAAGAGAAGTGAATAGAGACTGTAAAATTGAGATAATTTTTAGATATAAAATTTAGATAATTAGAAAAAACTCAGTAGTGTTTTATGATGCTCTCCTTTCATGAGAAGAGGCATCTCAATTATAAAATAGGAGGCAGGGAGATTGAATTGAATGCCTTTGAAAGGAAAAAGCATTGAGAAAAATCTTTCTGAATTTGAGGGCTGTAAAAATAGCTCAGGTAATGGCATCATTCTTATGTTTCTCAGAGATTAATATTTTACCCCTTTGTGCTCATGCATGACTCATGCAAGGCCTCTTTACTCAAGGGTGTTCACACATTGTCATGCTGGCTGCTGAAGACAGACACATCATAGCACATGTCTCAGAAAAAGTCAGCTCATAGCTGCTTCTGGTCCAGGTCCACACAGCATTTTGTCTGCACTTTGCCATTACTACAGGAGATGCTCTGTTCAGACCTTGTCCTCATTAGTGATGAAAAATTGCTGAATGATACTTCAGCAAAGATCCCGTGCAAAGCTGAGCAGAAACAAACCTCAGGAAAAGCCAGCTGAGCAAACTCAGTCTGAAAGAAAAAACGGGATCAGATCTTTTTATCTAAATTCTGAAATTCCCCAGTGCATTTAGGTAGTTTTCTCAAAGTACTTCACCATCACAAGTGAGTGTGTGACAGGCAATAAAGAACTCTAAGTGCTTTTAGTGCTTCTTTATTCCTAATTCCTATGTACACTGCAGACTTACTCCCAGGGCTGCTGCACACAGCTATCAATATGAGCTGATACTCAGAGCTGAGCTCATTTCTGCTGATCCTTGCTGAATATGGCATTCAGGACTCCAGATTTTTGGTTTTGTCCTTAGGAAGCAGGTGAGAAATGCATGCCACTGATTACTGAAAAACAAATATTTCAGGACCCCTTGCTCTTGCTATTTTGTGGGCAGATTCATAACACATAGAACAAGATATCTAAGTTTTTCCATCTTCTTTCTGTTTTTTCTCTTCTGCTACAGCGCTGCTTTGGTGATGACTATTTACAATTCTATTTTTATTCTCTACTGGAAAACCTTAAGATCTGTTTAAAACCCATGCTTTTAACTAATCTCACTTAAATGTCATATTCCTCGTCCACCAATACATTTCACTATCATGCTGAGAGGGCTCCTGATGTTTTCTGTCAGTGTCTTGTGCCTTCACTGTGCTTAATACTATAACCAAGCAGAAGAAACTTTTAGCTCTGTATGGATTCTAAGAACCCCCAACTTCTTTTCTCAGAGAAAATGATATATCTGATCCAAAACATTAGCTTTTATTTTACCAGGAGGAAAGGTCATTCATCAGATGCAATTTGTTTCCTCCTTCACTTTTTTTCCCCTAAGCTCTGCTCTCTCCTGTAACACGTTTCCCCCGTTTCCACCTATGAAAGATTACTGATGGTTTGGCTGCGCTGACCAAGAACTCAGCATTGCACATTACACCTCGCCACCAATCTGCCAATTCCTTGAATGTCTGGAATGGAGTGGATGAAGGGAAATGGTAGGTGTAACTTGTCTGGAGTTTCAGAAAGACTTCAGCAAAGTACTTCACAGAAGGCTATTATGGGAACTAAGTAGTCCTGAGGTGAAAGGTGAAGGTCTGCCATGTATTAGAAACTAGCTAAAAGAGGTAAAAAACAAAAAGCAGAAATAAACGGTCAATTTTGAGGCTGGCAAAAGGTTAACACTGAGGTTCAGTAAGTCTTGGAGAGACTTCAAGGTGAACAGTTACTGAACATGTAATTTACCAACAAACTGAAATAAGCAGGAGAGATTCTAATATAGGTGGCATTTGGTGAGTTGCCTTTTCCATACAGACTTGGACTTATAGGTCAAGACCTCAATTTGCCTCCTCTCTGGTCCAAGGTTTGTAGGTAACAGACATATCATTTCAAGCTCCCAAGTGATCTATTGTGATTTGAGCTTTTGGGAATACTTAAAGAAAGAGCAAGTTTCCAGCCTCTTGAGCAACAAACTTTAAATGAAGTCCAGAGGAACTCTCATCTTTTATTACACAGAATTAATTCAGCTGTACTCACAGCGTATGACCCTTAAGTAAACACACTTTCTGCAGCTAATATAATAGGACTTCTGAAAGAAAGAGAAATAAGAAAAAGTACCTGGAAAAAATAATGTCGTTCAGCAACACATTGTAGAGAATGATCACGGACAAGACTTGTACGTGCGTTTTCTTAATCCTAAATTACAAACACAAGTATCTCTCTTTCCCAAAAAAAGTTTTCATTCTTTTCAATATGGTGATAGAAGATTTTATTTATGATGGTGGATAGTTTAGTCCAATGCAGCTACACTTGACATAGATAGGTGCAAATTAAAATGTAATTAACGAATATTATTATTTTTCTGTAATGCATACAGTGACATGATCATGGATAAGAGTTTCATCACAGAACAGTATGTGCAGCTGCTGAAAATCCTGAACAAATGAGTAATCCTATTTTAGTTGCTTATTTTTCAGCATGAAAGCAGGGTGCTCTGTTCTGCATTCTTGTCAAGCAGTTTCAGGGTAAAACATTATCTATGAATACATTTGTAGATACTCTTGGAAAGAGAAGTAGACAGAGAATAAATGAGCTGCCAAGATGGTATCATGACACTTCTCTAGAGAAATATTTTAGCCCTAAAACTGATTCCCTTAACTAAAGTCAAAGCACACTCCATCTCATGGCAAACTCTAGTTGTCACAGGCTATGTATGGAGTAATGGAGCACCCGAGCAAGATAAGGTCAAATACTTGTGTACCGTCTGCGAGGCATTCAAGTATGAGAGAAAAAATGTGTCAAATTTCTAGGTTAACATAATGCATATTTTCTTATTATGGAAAGAAAGAAAAAGCATAATAGAATTGCAGATAGCGTGGCTGATATCTCTCTATCTGTATGATTTTTGTGGAACAATGCTCAGTTCTAGAATCCAATTTTTCTCTTACTGAGATGAAGGAGAGCTTTTGTACTTCATTTCAGTATAAAGTGGTAATGTAATTCACTTTGGTGCAACAGTCAGGATCAACAAGATCAGAAAAACAGCAAGTCAAAACTCGTCTGGAAATCAATGTTTGCAAATCTTACACTGAACAAATTGAACATAAAAACGTGAAAGAGTTGTCTGGAAAATCATTAGATACCAAGCAGGTGTTTTTATAATGGAAAATATTACCCAGTTGTATTTGTATGGCAAGTGGACACTTGCCTACTCCTACACACATTGAAAATTCAAACCCCAACATTGTTAAACATTGTGAAAAGTCTTATACGCTATTAAAGATTAAATTAGAAAACTGAAATATTAATGGCCAAAACCTTCACCTAATAAGTAGCATTATGCTGACATATAGCAGCTCAGGATTTGGACACTGGCCAAGGCAGGACACTGCCAGAACCAAACAAAATTGTTCTTTTTCTCTTGAAGTACTTACATGTTTAGATTCCCTCTGTTCCCTCTTCCCATGGATTGAGAATTTCCCAAATTTTTACTTTTTTCAGTTAAGAAAAAGAAAGTTTAACAATTTTTAAAGTGTAGGGAGTGTAAAACACTTATCACCATAGCTCTGGCAGATCATTCAATCATGTATCTGGCTTGCAGGATGGAGCTATGAGAAAAAGGTGTTTTTCCACTTTCATGAAGAATCAAACTAAAAAGTGGCAATTTTTGGAAACACAGTTTTGAATAGTATACTTCAGCAGTTCTTCGATGAACAGAAATGGATGTATGGATGCATTGATTTTTAATCAAAAATACTAGTTTATCCTGGCTAGGATGGTATCCTAGAGAGGGCCCCTGCCCTATGCAATTAAATTACATCTCATTAATCTCTTACTTTCATTCAGAATACAAACAACATACTATTTTAATGTACAGCTTCAGTCATATCTGTTTAATAAGGGTTTTTTTTTATAATTTTCTGAAGAACAAATATGTTGTGACTTCTGTTTCTGAGATAGGTTTTCCCTTATTTTTCCTTCTGTTTTTATAGTTAACACTGGAAGTGAAATATACATGAGGTAAATACAATGCTGCTATATTCCTAATACTAGTAAAGGATTTTATTGCTTCTAAACTCATTAAGTTAGTGCTTATTAAAATAGGCAGGTTGCTCATTATGTCATAGAAAATAACATTCTTATTTCATTACTAGTTTCATTTCTGTGGTTAGCACATAGTAGACCTAATTAAATTGAATTCTGGGATACATTTTTTTGTCTTAGGCTGCATTTTGATTTGACTCTGCTTGATACATATTATTTTCAGCTTATTATACACTATGTCACAAATAAGAGGAGTCACAACAGAATGAAGTGATAAAATATTCTAAAATCAGACACCGTTAGTGGGTTTTGTACTCATGTAAATTTTTTATTGTCATAGCATATTTTTTTTGCTTTGAATTAGAAGATCCCATATTGTGAAAATATATTTGGAGCAGCTTAATATTATGTGACAAATATGCAAAACACAAAAAAACAAAGGCTTTCAAAAATTTTGTTTTGCAAGAAAAGCCATAGTATCGTTGAAAATTTATACAGATCTATCTTCTAAAGTATTCAGAGATGGGTTTTTTTCAGTTTTTATTCTGTAGCATTTTATATATTCTTAAAAAATGTGGGTTTATATCCTTATGCCAAGGCAAACATCAAATAAGGAAGGATTCTGCTTGAAATCAAGAAAAATCATGGCAGTGTGGGCCTGACCTGGATGTTTAATAGTCATTAAATATTTTCTCTGGATAAAAGGTCTCATTTTACTATCAGCACAATGGTCCATCGAAGACAGGATTGGATAAAAGTGAACATAGGAGTGATGGAGGCTAAATAAGACACTTCATAGTGTTTATAGATTATGCTCTGGCATAATCTTTGGACTTTGTGCCTCCTTCACAGCTGTGAAATTCCAAGAAATTATCTTTTTTTCCTGTTACTTTTTTCTGACTGCCAGACCCCTTCCCATGTCACTTAGTGCATTTTATTTTTTTGATCACATCCACTCAAAGAGCAATCTGTATATTATTTCCTCATGGACAATCCTCTGGAGAGCAGTAGACTTTACTAAGCCGTGCTGTCTACAAGCATCTGGTAAGAGAAAAACTCTTGGGCAGTTCCTGCAATCTAAATAGGTAAGTGAGAAACGGGATGAAAAATTTAAGTAGAATGGTGAAGTAACTAGACCAGATACTAAAAAAGCTGTGGTAGCACAACTCTGAACAATAAGATGAGGAAAAGGTGAGTCTTTGTTGGCCTACAGTCAATTGCACTGTTTCTGGAAACACAAGTGCCACCCATTTGTTAAGATGCTGTTCAGATATTCTCCCAAAACTGCCAGTCTAGGTGAAGCTTTTTAGAGCAAAACTAGTCATTGTTGTATTTTCTTCTGCACCATTACACTGTGCATCAATATATTAGCTTTCTAGGTCAATGTAAGCTTATGGTCACTGAGGGTTTTCAGTGACGTCAACCAAATTTTTATGTCAGCAGTGCACCAATTTCTCCAGATTTATTTGTTATTTTGCTACCCATATACTGTAGGACTTATGAATGTGAATAGCCCACAGCTATAAGGGCAGTAACCAGGAAGGCCCATCTGGACTGTATTCCAAATGCAGTATTTCTATATTGTCCCAGTTGGGGAAATGCCGTCATATCTGCCCAAGACCAGCCAAGGGAGGTCGTACCAAGGAAAGAGGAGCAAGGTACTGGTGAGGGCCTGCAGCCCTTAGCTCCAGTATGCACTGCAGCAGGACCACAGTCTTGCGTAGATGAGCCAGGAGCTCGAGGACCAACAGGAGCCAATGGGGAGGCACTGTTAGTACACGGCAAAGGAATGCCGCCTGGAGAGCAGCGCAAGGTAAGTATAGCTGCTCCAACCAGGTTAGCCTCAACAAAGACAAGGCTGAAGTGCCTCTATACAAATGCACGGAGCATGGGGAACAAGCAGGAGGAACTAGAGATGTGGGCACGACTCCAGGACTACGATCTCATTGGCATCGTAGAAACTTGGTGGGACGACACCTATGACTGGAGTGTTAGAATGGAAGGCTACAGGCTCTTCAGGAGAGACAGGCTGGGGAAAAGAGGAGGTGGTGTTGCCTTGTATGTTAAGGAGCACCTGGAATGCATGGAGCTTAGCCTGGGGATGGATAAAGAGCCAACTGAGAGCCTATGGGTTAGGATTAAAGGGAAATCGGGAGCAGGGGACATTACGGTGGGGGTTTGCTACAGGCCACCCGACCAAGAAGACCCAGTGGATGAAGCCCTTTATAGTCAGATAGGGGTGGCATCACATTCGCAGACCCTGGTGCTCATGGGTGACTTCAACCACCCTGACATCTGTTGGAAAGGCAACACAGCCAAGCATAGGCAATCCAGGAGGTTCTTGGATTGCATTGAGGACAACTTCCTTCTCCAAATGGTTGAGGAACCAACGAGGAAAGGAGCTATGCTGGACCTTGTGCTTACCAACAAGGAGGGTCTGGTAGACAGTGTCAAACTCATGGGCAGCCTGGGCTGTAGCGACCATGAAATGGTCGAGTTCAAAATCCTCGAAGCAGCGAGGAAGGTACACAGCAGGCTAGCGACCCTGGACTTTGGGAGAGCTGACTTTGGCCTCTTGAAGAATCTGATTGGTATGGTGCCATGGGATGAAGCGCTGGAGGGAAGAGGGGCCCAAGAAAGTTGGTTAATATTCAAGGACCACCTCCTCCAAGCCCAGAACCAGTGCATCCCTACAAAGAGGAAGGCAGGCAGAAAAGCCAGGAGGCCTGCATGGATGAATAAGGAACTCCTGGACATGACCAAAAGGAAAAAGGAGGCCTACAGGGAGTGGAAACAGGGGCGGGTAGCCTGGGAGGAATACAGGGGAATGGTCCGAGCAGCCAGGGATCGGGTTAGACAAGCCAAAGCCCAGATGGAACTGGATCTGGCAAGGGATATTAAGACAAACAAGAAATCTTTCTTTAAATACGTCAGCGAGAAAAGAAACACTAGGGAAACTGTGGGCCCTCTCCGGAAGGAAACACAAGAACTGGTTACCCGGGATAGAGACAGGGCTGAGGTACTCAATGACTTTTTTGCCTCAGTCTTCACTGGCAAGGACTGCAGCCACACTGCCCGTGATGCAGAATGCAAAAGCCAGGATTGGGAAAATGGAGAACCGCCCACTGTAGAAGAAGATCAAGTGCGGGACCACCTGAGGAACCTGAAGGTGCACAAGTCCATGGGACCTGATGAGATACATCCGCGGGTCCTGAGGGAACTGGCAGATGAAGTCGCTAAGCCACTAGCCATCATATTTGAGAAGTCGTGGCAGTCTGGCGAGGTTCCTGATGACTGGAAAAGGGGAAACATAACCCCCATTTTCAAAAAGGGAAATAAGGAAGACCCGGGGAACTACAGGCCAGTCAGTCTCACCTCTGTGCCTGGCAAGATCATGGAGCAGATCCTCCTGGAAACTCTGCTGAGGCACACAGAAATCAAAGAGGTGATTGGTGACAGCCAGCATGGCTTCACCAAGGGCAGATCATGCCTGACTAATTTGGTGGCCTTCTACGAAGGGGTCATAACGGCGGTGGACAAAGGAAGATCGACTGATGTCATCTACTTGGACTTGTGCAAGGCATTTGACACTGTCCCACACGATATCCTGGTCTCTAAATTGGAGAGACATGGATTTGACAAATGGACCATTCGATGGATAAAGAACTGGCTGGACGGTCGCACTCAAAGAGTTGCGGTCAACGGCTCGATGTCCAAGTGGAGACCAGTGACGAGTGGCGTTCCTCAGGGGTCGGTGCTGGGACCTGTACTGTTCAACATCTTTGTAGGAGATATGGACAGTGGGGTCGAGAGCACCCTCAGCAAGTTTGCCGATGATACCAAGCTGTTTGGCGAGGTAGACACGCTGGAAGGGAGGGATGCCATCCAGAGGGACCTGGACAGGCTGGAGAGGTGGGCCCAAGCCAACCTCATGCAGTTCAATAAGGCCAAATGCAAGGTCTTACATCTAGGTCGGGGCAATCCCAAGCACAATTACAGGTTGGGCGGGGAATGGCTGGAGAGCAGCACTGAGGAGAAGGACCTGGGTGTGCTGATCGACGAGAAGCTCAACATGAGCCAGCAATGTGCGATCGCAGCCCAGAAGGCCAACCGCATCCTGGGCTGCATCAAAAGAAGTGTGGCCAGCAGGGCGAGGGAGGTGATTCTGCCCCTCTACTCCACTCTCGTGAGACCCCACCTGGAGTACTGCGTCCAGCTCTGGAGTCCCCAACATAAGAAGGACATGGACCTGTTGGAGCGTGTCCAGAGGAGGGCCACGAGGATGATCCGAGGGCTGGAGCACCTCTCCTATGAGGAGAGGCTGAAGGAATTGGGGCTGTTCAGCCTGGAGAAGAGAAGGCTCCGGGGAGATCTTATTGCGGCCTCCCAGTACCTAAAGGGGGCCTACAGGAGAGCTGGGGAAGGACTTTTTACTAGGGCATGTAGTGACAGGACAAGGGGGAATGGCTTCAAACTGGAAGAGGGCAGGTTTAGACTGAACGTTAGGAAGAAGTTTTTCACTTTGAGGGTGGTGAGGCACTGGAACAGGTTGCCCCGAGAGATTGTTGAGGCCCCATCCCTGGAGGTGTTCAAGGCCAGGCTGGACGTGGCCTTGGGCAACTTGGTCTAGTGGGAGGTGTCCCTGCCTATGGCAGGGGGGTTGGAACTCGATGATCTTCAAGGTCCTTTCCAACCTAAACCATTCTATGATTCTATGATTCTATGATCTAAATAGGTGGTCCAGGCTGAGACCACTTTCATGAATTCCCTTCAGCATTGTGATTTGTATATCCATGAAATGAAACAACCAGTTATTCTGATCTAATCTGTTTGGAAACTGAAAAGCTCTTCTTACATTATAGATGTGCAATGAGTAATCTGAAGACACAGTTAAATTTACTCAAGCTAAACTAATAAATACCAATATCATTATCAGTGACAATATTTTTTTGCTTTCAAAGATGAAGGATGTCACCAGTGATGTGCTACAACTTACCTTGTGTATGCTCGTCATTGACTCCAGAAGAATCTCTAAGTATGTAATGGAAGAAAGTGTTTCATCAGATGAACAGAAGTTATCAGTGCAGAGGAAGCTTACACATTTTAACATACCTTTTCACACACATAGCTAGTGCAAGTGAATATTCATCAGCATCAGTTCATCTAACTCCAATCACAACTAATTTTAGATTCTGAGGAACTGATAATTTTTGCCTTTGTTATGAAGGAAGAGCAATCACATTAGAGAGCTTTGTTATTCTCCTAGTAATGAGTTTAATATGACATTTAGGAAAGTGGTTTTGTGTCTCACGTAACAAGGTTGTTTTTACATTTTTTTATGGAAGCCGCACAAAGGTATACACCACAAGTGGCTAGGTCTTTATTTTTTGAGGTAAGCTGAATGGGAGTTAAATGTTAAATTACAGTAATTGTGACCTGTTTTAGTATTGCCTGTTATACACTAGGCTTCATTTCAGAGATGGCTTTCCCTTAACTGAATGGGAATTCTGAAGCTGTTACACTACGCTATTCTAGAAGGCCAGAGTATTTAGGGATTGCTGAGTTTCACAGTCAAAATTTCAGTAGATGTTTACTGGAAATCAAATCAAGAATGCCTTTTGAAATATACAACTTTGTTGTTGGAGACTATGTATTTATGAGCTTCAGCTCCTTACTACCTCAACTCTTCTAATTTAATTGTATAGAGAGAGCTGCAGTGGTCCTCTACACGTGGAACATGTGTCTCTCAGTGTTACTTTTCATCTGTGCATCTCATAACATTATGGAAAAAAGGACTGTGTCATTACTTTCAGTTTACATTTGGGGAGACTAAGGCATGGGAGAACAAGATAATTTTCCCACCTCATGGGTAAAGCAGAGCAAAAGACAGGACCAGCGTGGGATGTTTTCCCACTTTGGCCTGCACACATGTGCTTCAGTCCTGCTGTGACCAGGGAAAGCAAGCAGTTTCCACAGTGGTTGTTAAAGCTGAGAGAAAATCTTGAAAGGGAAAGAAAATGTATAAATAATAAAATTTTTTGAAATGCTTTAAATAATCATAGGTTGAACTGAAATAGAAACACTTTAGCCAAAATCTCACTTTTATCTTCAGGAGGATAAAAGTTGTGAGCAGCCAGTATGATTCTGCTGGTGAATTTAGACATGGTAACACTGCATGAGACTAACTAAGATCTAGCTAATTATTTTGTGTAATAATTTCTGAACTTGAAATATATGTATGTTTATGAAAAAGATATATGTGGTCACACAGCAATATGGAAAATAGTCATACAAATCTGCTAGTAAAGTCGTGTTATACATTTAACTCATTTAAGTCATATCTTAAGAGAACGCAAGCTACTGTATCTATTGCTTATATTTTAGAAAGGCAATGATTTAGAATTTCATCAAAGACCCTAACATAAACAGTAGGAGTGCACTGATGAAATGTGTGGATGACAAAAGAGGAGGCATTGTCACTATAGGGTAATGCACATGAAGAACTGGATGAGCTCAAAAACTGGAATGAAGTGAAATTCAGTAGGTAAAAATACCATGCTGCATTACAGGGACTTCTGATATTAGTAAAAAATGAAAAATGGCTGTAAGAGGTGTGGGGAGAAAACCTCCTAAACCTCTACATGCTGGCTAGAGACCTGAACAAAGTAAAAGCAGTCCTAGGAGTTTTCATGTGAAATACTTCCAGCAGAAGTACCTGTCCAAGAAAGTACTTGCCCCTCTGAGGTTTACGCTGCCTCATGGATGATTAAGGAAATATAGAGGAGTCACGATTATGATGTTGAGAACTAAAATTTCCAGAAAGTTACTATTGTTTTCTGTATTGGATTTACAAGGCAAGGTTTTTGTAGCAGAGGGCTGCAGGGGTGGCTTCTGTGAGTGTTGTAGTAAAATTGACATAAACTAGGAAAATGAAATGTAAAATGTAAGTGAAGCAACAAAGGAAACCTGCTGCTCCTCAAGTCCACTATACTGCCCCAGCACTATTTAATTATTTGCCTAATATTAAAATAGAGAAATAGTAACTAGAAATTATTTATCTATGATTCAATTAAGGAATTAAACAGCAGAAAATGTAGCATTGTTGATAAGCAGGGTATTCCTGTCAAGAGAGTGATGAACTCTAGGCCTGGTCAGCAAACTGAGAAAACCACTTGGAACTGCCAAGATCAGGGGAGAAGTAGGTGAAAGGTAATTCCAGCAGGGGGAGATCACGACCACCGACTCATTGACCACCTACCCAAATGATACCACCTACTCAAAAAAGAACAATAGAAGAAGAGTCTGTGCGCCAATTTACATGGGAATCAAAGAAATCTTGACCAATCATTAAAGAGAAAAACAAAGAATATGCATTAATTGTTTGAATATGTAATAATCAATGTATAAAAGTGGAGATATTTGGAACTATGGTGTGCTCCCATTTTGGGACGAGCACCCCATTTCTGCGCATTAATGGAATAAACCTGGAAATAGCTCTGCTCTGTGTGTTATTGGATTGCACACCAGGTAGAGAACCCAGATTTGGCACAACACAAGAAGACACCAGAAGCTGCCCTTGTGTCAGTTCCAGCCAGCTTCAAGATGGACCCAGCACTGACCAAAGTTGATCCTGTCAGTGATGCTGTGATAACATATTTAAGAAAAAGTAAAAAATGCTATGCAGCAGCTGCGAGAGAGGAGGGAGAACATGTGAGAGAAACAGCCCTGCAAACACCAGTCAGTGAAGAAGGATGAGGAGGAGGTGCTCCAGATGCTGGAGCAGAAACTCCTCTGCAGTCCATTGTAAAGACCATGGTGAAGCAGGTTATCCCCCTGCAGCCCATGGAGAACTGTGGCGGAGTAGATGTTCATACTGCAACCTGTGGAGGACAGCATGCCACAACAGGTGGAGATGCCCTGAAGGAAGCTGCAGCCCATGGCGTGCCCATACAGGAGCAGGCTGCTGGCAGGAACTGTGGCCCATGGACAGTAGCCCATGCAAGAGCAGATTTTCTGGCAGGACCTATGGCCCATGGGGGACCTGCACTGGAGCAGTTTTTTCCTGAAGGACTGCACCCAGTGGAAAAGACCCATACTGGAGCAGTTCGTGAAGAACCACAGCTCATGGGAAGGATCTATGTTGGAAAAGTTCATGAAGGACTGTCTCGCCATGGATCCCATGCTGGAGCAGGGGAAGAGTGTGAGGAGGAAGAAGTGGCAGAGACAATGTGTTATGAACTGAATGCAACCCCCATTCTCTGTCCCCTTGCACTGCTCGGGGGGGAGGAGGTAGAAGAGTGAGGAGTTCAGCTGAGCCTAGGAAGAAGGGAGGGGTGGGGCGAAGGTGATTTTAGTTTTGTTTTATTTCTTACTATCCTACTCTGCTACAAGTAATTGGCAGTAAATTAAATTATTTGCCCCAAGGCAAAATTGTTTTGCCCATGATGGTAATTGGTAAGTGATCTCCCTGTTCCTATCTTGACCCTGTCTTGGCTTTCCATCATATTTTCTCCCCCTGTCCTGTTGACAAAGGAAGAGTGATAGAGAAGCTTGGTGGGCACCCAGTGGCCAGCCAAGGTCAACCCACCACACTGTCATCAGCAAGACCTATTATATTATTTCTAAGTGATAGAAACAAATTCAAGAAGACCTCCACAGACACTTAAATGTACTCTTTATCTCATAATAGCTCATTTATATCAAAGACTGATCAATGCAGGTTAGTTTTAGAGGAAAAGTTCCAAAGGCCTCTAAGTGGGTCTTTGTTATTGCAATACATATCAATGCATAGATATTTAATATAGAAATGCATCAGAATGCATCTTCTGAATTTTCTAGCCTTTGTCTTACTAAAAAGACTGTTAAGAGCTCACTAACTGAATTCATCTAACTCTTCTTATGCATTTATTGATTCACTTACAATTATTGTTACAGAAGTCTAATTAGGACGAGTGATGTCAACATCTGCTACAATGAAGTACTTTTGATTTATTAGGAGTGTGGAAAAATATGCTTTTACAATTTCTTTCCAACTCTGCAGGTTTCATTTTTTTGCAAGAGAAGGGACAGTTATCACCTGTCCTTTTAAGTACCTTAAAGTTTTACTCCAGGGATGGAAGAATTCTTTGGGGTTGTGAACTCAGGAAAAGCTACATCAGAAATACACAGGAATGTCTACTGAATTACTAAGACATTGCAAAGAGATGAGGAATTGGAAGTAGGAGTGTCCAGAACAGTAATCCCCAAATCCTTGTATCCCCTTTCTCCTAAAGACCATAATGATTTCTGTGTTGCAACATTTTTACATCAAAGAGGACTTTGGTCTCAGCAGGACTACAGACTCAGTTCACTTAATAAAGTTAAATCTCATAAAAAGAGCTGGAAACTCTGATGTGAGGAGGAGACCGGACCTCCCCCCCCTCCAAAAAAAACCCAAACCCCACATGCTGTGTGCTGAATTTCTGAATTGCCTTCTGTGCACCAAGTTTCTAACTTCTTCATGTAGCAGCAATTATGTGACAGCTTTAACATGCTATTCTCTTTTTATTGACACTCAGTTTGCCCATAAGTAATTCTAGCTCATATGTTAAAAAATAAAACAAAACAAAAAAAAAACACCTAAACCAGCAAGCAATGTTTATAGAGAGTGCACTGACTCATATTTCTCTACCCAGTAAGCCTTTAAGTTCATCTGTCTTACTTTGCTTCATCACAGAGATGGTTCTTAGACTGTGGTGCTTTGTATTTCCTGACAGCTTGAGTAGATTTTCAAGGGAGAAACATGCTTCTTAACAGTTCATGCTCTGACATCGCCTTAAACAAGCATGGTTGGTGGTACTAATAATCTTCTCCTTTCACTATTTCCCTTCTGATTTTTAGTGGGAGGGCCTTGCCTTCATCACAGCAATCTTAGTTTCATAACATCTTTAGACTGCCTGTAATTCTGGGTTAAAAATGAACTAAAAATAGAACTTTTCTCCTGGCAACTCTTTTTGTTCATAAGGAGAGTTAGTTTCATTTTGGTAGGCAAAAATTGAACTCTTCATATCTCATATGAGATGCTAGATTTTTGCTATTGGCTAAATTATGGCACTTATTCCTATAGGATTTCTCTCAAGATAGGGAACTCATTATTTTATTTTTTTCTCTTAAAAAGTAATTCTGAATGCAGAGATTAATTATAAAACAATATTGTTTCATAGATTTCCTCAGAGTTTTTGGAAAATGCACAAATTTTAGAAAGCAAATACTCTGAATTAAATAGATAGTGATTTGGGGGGTTGGGTTTTTTTTTGAGTTTAGTTTTATAAATAAATATAACACAACCCCTCTTGCACCTTACCATGTGTTAAAACATAACGGTACACATCTGAGTGAATCACTCTGCTTCCTGCTGGAATTTCAGCCCCTCTGGTGTAACATTCCATGTTAGAAAAAGTACTAATTCACACAAACCAGAAGTAATTAAATGGATTTACATCTGTATCTGAGGTAAAAATGATAGGGAACTTGAGTCAGCACTTCATGGGAATGCTGTTATGTAAATGTACAAGCATTGTTAGGCTGAAAAAAAGACATTAGGCATGCATGATTAATTGGAAAGAAGATGGCACTTGTGGGATGGATAAATGCTTAGTACATGAAAACACAGTATAAGTGGTATACTTCTTATCTCTAGCCTAGTGACCCTACTGGCATGATAAATCATGGATTGGCTTTTGCTTTTAAACGAATATCACCGGTTCCTTCACTGATGTCATAAATGTTCAAGCAGTCAGAAATCCTGCACTCAAGACTGAAGAGAACTCAGTGAAGAACATCATTATACAGGTATGATCTCCTTCATAACATGTACAAGATTCAGCCTGGGTAAATCGGAATTAAAAAATGATCCTACCATTCTGGGATGCCTTGGGGAAGTATATGGTTTTAAAGATAATCAACAGAATAGAGCTTTTGGGGGGTTGGATAGTGTAAAGTATAGACCTATTAATTGAACACAAAAAATCACAAGCTGTAACTGGAAGCATTTTAAGATACCAGAAAATATCACAAGTACCATCTAGAGATTTAACTGCAAAATCTAAACCCTGTTCTTAGTGCTGTGGAGAGAGCAACTCAGGATGTTTAGGTTTGGAAGCTGTATAATAAGTAACCACTGTTTTGTTTCTTCATTGTAACATCCCACAAGGCACACCTGACTATGATATCTTTTGCAGTGTGTAAATAAATGCTTCAACCTTTTTTGTTGTTGCTGTTTTAATCATATTTTTTTCCTCCTGCCCCTATAAGCTTTGTTCATTTGCCACATCACCTTTACTATTTATTCAACAGAAATTACAACCTCACCCTTAGAAAAAGAAGATGCATTTCTTGATCTCTCAAATCAGAGGAGAATAAAATCCATCCATCTTGAAGAAGTAGCCTGAGATAATCCTTTTGCTTAGTCACTGACTGCCATGAAGAAATTCAGTTGTCTGAGATGAGTGGGACAAGTCCCGTAAAAAGGGAATAGGAATGGGATTACAGTAATATTTGGCACCAGCCAGTAGATTCCTAGTGAAACCAGAACATGAAATGTAAAAACACCAAGTGAGAGACATTTTGCTGTAAGGTAGCATGTGCAGAAAGCAGGATCTATACAGTCTTAAAGAAAAAAATTGTTCATATAGCTGGACAGAGAGTCACCTTAAGTATGAGATTACAATAAAATCCTATGGGATTTCAAGGAAAGCTGTAAAATGGAGTTAAACAGCCTGTAGGTTGGTCCAAGGAAGGAAAATATTTCAAGAACAGTTGAAGGAAAGAAGAAATTGAGAAGCCTAATTTATTTAGGTGTCAGGATGGTTACTACACTGCTCTAGTCTGTTTAAAATGCTGCATCAGACGTAGTGCACAAGGAAGGAGACTTTGTGGCCTGTGAGAGGACCAGAACATCATGTCCTATTGCACCTGAACCTTTCTCTGGAGTCTGTCAAAATGTTTTTTACTTTTGCTTTGTCTTTCCATTAAATTGTCTTTAGTTTAATTGTGTCTTTCCTTTTATTTTTCTCTTATGAATGTGATAAAAATAATTGCCATGGGTCAGATTTGCCCTTATTTACAAGGAAGCAAACCCATATAAGCCTTCTTTTGCTCTTTCTGTTGTTTCACTATTGTCTTGAAGCAGTAAGATACCTTCTTTTATATGTGTAACATGTATGTATACATAAAATAAACTTGAAAAAACATAAATATCTGTATTTATGTTTTCAGCCCTGACAGAGAATGGTTTCCTCTTAAGCTACCTGAAGTTATGAAAAAGACTTACATTAAGGCAGCAGGCTCATTATTGAAATAGACCTCTATCATTATCAAGTCACACTCCAGGTGTTCTTTCCCACTCCAAATCTGTGACAAATTAGTAATTCTAATGAGTGCTCATATGGCAACTGCTATGATGGCAGATCCCTTACTCCTGTGGCTATGGCAATAGCATATCATGGGGTTAGAAATTGCCTTGATTTCCCACAAGTAATAATAAGAATAGACTGTTACATTTCTAGTAGACGTTTATTGAGCAAGGAGGACATTAGAAGGTACTTCTGCTTAGATTGCGATAGCTAAAAATGTGCTTTCCATTTAGTTAAAAATTTTTCCCCAAGGAACCTGAAATGGGCTTACCCAAGTTATAGGCTACTCCCTTGCTGCTCTTGACCTTAAACTAGATACAAAGAAAAAGAGAATAAGTGTCCCCTTTATCTCTAGTGTAAAAAAACCCCAACATTTGTGTCTATAGAACATTCACCATTTTTTTTTTTTATTATATAATATATTTTGAAAGCTTTCACTAATGGTGTGAACTGGAAGCCATATTACAAGGTCTGCCTGCTCTAGCCAGACCTGTAGTCCATCTAAGGGCCTAACATTGAACTATTGAGTTCATTCTGACTCAGATGGCCTGTATCAAGACTGAGCAATCAGTACTGTGTTCTTTAATATAAAGGTGAAAACTCGCAAAGTAAAAGAAACAAGTGTCATCAGAAATGAGAGCACTAATAGGGATATGTGGTGAAGTGCTTGGGAGACAAGACTGTGCGGGTGTGGAAAAAAAAAAGAAAGAAAAAGAAAAAAAGGGGTGACTGTTTATACCCTGAATTAATCAGTTCTGACTTCTAATATCCTGTCTGCTCAATAAACTTTAACTAGGAATGTAGAACTACACTCTTCTTATTACATATGGGAAATCAATGTGATTGCTAACCTCACTGAATGTGATTAGCATAAACACAAGAGTAAGGGATCTGCCATTTTAACAGTTGCCATATGAGCAGTCCTCAGAAATTAATGCCTATCTGTCACAGATTTCAGGCACTGAAAATGAACACCAGGGGTTGGATAGGATAAGGGCTGAATTTCATCTTATTAATGTGCTTGCATGAACTTCAGAGCCAACACAGTGGTTTTTTCTTTTCTTTTTTTTTTCCCTCTCTTTTTGTTAAGTTGGAAACTCCAGTCTCAGCTTTTTGATTTAAAAACCTCATTCTTTACCCTGAAGGGGTTTTTTGGTGGTTTTGGTTTGGTGTTTGATTTGTTTGTTATTTTGGGGTTTGTGTTCTTTTTTTTGTTTGTTTGGTTTTTGGGTTTGTTTTTTTTTTTTAATTAGATAATGTTCTACCTAGGACAAATCATGAAAATGTTTTTTCTCATTAAGGGCGAGTTCCAGAATAACGGTGCTCTAGAAGGCCATCTCTTATCAGCAAATATTTCATGTTCATTCACCTTGCTTACAGTCTACCAGGTACAGAATTATATTTAGTTTCTTGTCACCCTGGGCATTTATTATATTTATTTGGTTACTTCATTGAGGGTGTGCTTCATGATTTTTTTCCTTGAATAAAAAACTTTACAATTATCCCAAATTATACTATCATGTCCAACTGGTAGAATTATTAATATTTAATAAATTAACAGATCAAACTGCCTTTTTTCTATCCAATTTATAAACTATATACAAGTTCATCTATTTTTCTTCTGTTGACTACATAATAATTAGTGAAAAAATGTATTGCCCATCAGATCTACTTTATGGTTACTTTAAAAAAATATTTAAGAAAGGAAACTAAAGTGCATCCAATATGCACATAAATAATTGATTAATATAGTTTATTGAAGCACTTTCCTGTCTTAAAAATTCTAAAAATAAATACATTTTGTAACAAATTTCAACTGAATTTTCATAGTAAAAGAGAAAAAAAGATCAAAGAGAGAACATCAAGGGCAATAATCAATGAAATCTAATGGTAAAATCTTGTAGCCAAAGCAGAGTCCTATTGCACCCATGAAGGAAAAAAAGATTAAGGAAGATATAATATTTGCTTGCCTTGAATCCAGACATAAGCATACTAACCTGGCATAACCAGCAACTTCCATAGGCGTTTTGTGATGTTGTAAGGGTACAAATAGCATGACTAGTGTGGCAAGAATTTTCTATTACAGCTAGCTGTATGCATATCTCTCTCTAAATATATAAAGTAAGATGCAACCACAAAGGGAAAAAACAGAGAGTTGTGTTATAGTTGCACAAACTGGATACAGGAAAATGAGGACAAGCACACTGTAAAATCAGAACAACGAATGGTGAGCAGCAGATACAACATCTGGTGGAACCAAGATAGCCCAGCAGAACAAGGAAAAAAGACATAGACCCTGACAAAGCCAGAGGAAGTCCGCAGATAAGTCCAATTAGGTGAACTTTGTTGAGACAGGTGAGATCATCCCCTTTCTTTGGGAATGGAGTGAAGGACCAGGCTCAAAGCATCGTTGTTCAAGAAGAGGAGGGACTATGGAAGCACATTTTCTGGAAGAGACTTTGTATTCTGAAACATCTCTGTGCTTGAGCATCCTTCAGGACAGGATACTGACTCTTTTTATTTTCCCAGGACATGAGATATTAAAGGTAAAAGGAAAAAGCTACATTTTCATCTCAATTAGGGCTCGAAGTCAAGACAGTTCTTTATCTTTCACTTAACATTAAGCACTTGTTATCCAGGCTTATAATTACATGTTTAAAATTTGTTCTGTACTTCACTTTCTTGCTGTAGATTGGGATTTATATATACATATACCAATTCAGTTCTTTATATGACTGAGCATTACACCTGAACATAAATCCTTCAGAATAGCTTTTGTTGTTTTGGCAGATCAAATTATTTCTTTCTGAGATTCAGCTTTTGGCCTCCTTAGTTACATACTTCTGGTCCAATATCACTGAAAGTGACCCATAATTGAGTACATCAGCCTGAATTAAAGAAATGCAGATCAGGGCATCATATCTAAATTAATTTCCTGACTTTGCATTTAGTCTCCTCTGTATTACCAATTATGAAAATGAAAGATAGGCAGTTGGAAAATGAAAGAGGACTTTGACAAGGTTGCAAGTCTGCTAAATTAAGGAGACCTTGCAGGTTGCCAGTGTTTGAGGGCACTTGCACACACACGGTCAAGGCCGGAATGAATACTGAAGCTATAAGAAATGTGTTTTAAATAGATATAAATTTAGGCCTTAACCTTGCAATATTCTATCTCCTGGTGACATCAGCAGGCAGAACACAGTACCTTTGCCAGGAAATGGCAAAGTACAAAGCCATCTAATATGTATGTTGGTGTTATTCACTACAACATCTCTATTCATACAAATGTATTGTTCTGGCAACACGGTAATAGTGTGCCACGAAGATGATTAAGGAGCATCTTTCCTATGGGGAAAGGTGGAGGGAACTGGGACTGTTCAACTTGAAGAAGAGAAGGCTCCATGTGATCTTAACAATGTACATAAATACCTGAAGGGAGGGTGCAAAGGGGATGGAGCCAGGCTCTTTTCAGGGGTGCCCAGTAACAGGACCAGAGGCAATGGACACAAACTGAAACACAGGAGGCTCTGACTGGACATCAAGAAACGCTTTTTTTATTGTGAGGGTGACCAAACACTGGCACAGGTTGCCCACGGAGCTTGTGGTGTCTCCATCCTTGGAGGTATTCAGAAGCTGTCTGGACGTGGTCCCAGGCAACCAGCTCTAGGCAGCCTTGTTTAAGCACGTGGGAGTTGAACCAGATGACGTCCAGAGGTCTCTTCCAACCTCAACCATTCTGTGCTCTAGACATTCTAATTACCCTCCCAAATCTGTGGGAAATGCTGGCGCAAGTATAGCTCTTAACATGAATTTAAAACACTGTGCACAAGTAACCACTTAAAATTGCAGATGTCATTAGAACCCTGAATTACTGTGGTGTGTTTTCTGCTGATTGCCAGAAATTTTTATTTATTGTTAATGTAAACTTACAAGTGATCATTCTATGTAATTTTTGATATGCCTGATTTCAACCATATCCTTTTTGTTAGGTGCCTTCTCTACACGCTTCAGATATTATTTGTTAAGGAGAAAAAAAGATTTTTCCTTTACCTTTTTTTTATTTTTTTAATATATAGTTCTGTTTGCAACTGTTTTTATCAGCACTTTTGTCATCTCACACCAAGGTGCAGGCATAATTTATACCTTGTGAATTTGTGGGTTTTTTTCCTGCTCAGATGTTTGTGTGACTGATAGCTCTGTGGAACTCTGTAGGTTTGATCAATTATTTTGCTTCATGTAACAAATCATGTTGTAATCACACCTTGCAGCTGGAAACTTTAGAAAGCAGCAAAAGTGTCTTTTTTCTTTTACGGAGAATTTAAGTTACATGAGTCATTTTTAAATCATTTCATAAAACACTAGAGAGAAAGGGTGATTTTAAGTGTGTGATACTGCTTCAGTGATCGTCCTTACTGTTATAAATACAAATAATTTGATATTTTTCCTTGGTACTGTGCCCTGCTAAAAAGCGTGCTGCTTTTTCAGAAAACCTGAAAAATAGAAATAAATTGTGTAGATCAATATAAACCTGGGTTTGGTCTCTAACATAACCTCAAAAAAAAAATATTTGTTTGTGGCATAGGCAAATTTTGAACAAGAGAAGTAAAGTATGAATATTTCTTTATGCTTCTAACATGTAAGTAACAGTAACTTTGAATGTTTTCAAGTTTACTTTCTCCACTGTTTGCAATGCCACTATATATTGTCATGGTTTGGGCCGGACTGGCCACTGAAATGAATGAGAGATGCTCTCTGACCTCTCTCTCTTCAGAGAAGGGAGAGCATCTCCCTTCAGGGAGAAGAGGAAGAGAGAGAAAGAGATTTAAGAGATTAAAAGAAACTAAACTACTGTAATGAATATTAATAAAATAATAAAAAGAAAATAATGAAATATATAGAATATATTTGCTGGAGAGCAGCACTGAGGAGAAGGACCTGGGTGTGCTGATCGACGAGAAGCTCAACATGAGCCAGCAATGTGCGATCGCAGCCCAGAAGGCCAACCGCATCCTGGGCTGCATCAAAAGAAGTGTGGCCAGCAGGGCGAGGGAGGTGATTCTGCCCCTCTACTCCACTCTCGTGAGACCCCACCTGGAGTACTGCGTCCAGCTCTGGAGTCCCCAACAGAAGAAGGACATGGACCTGTTGGAGCGTGTCCAGAGGAGAGCCACGAGGATGATCCGAGGGCTGGAGCACCTCTCCTATGAGGAGAGGCTGAAGGAATTGGGGCTGTTCAGCCTGGAGAAGAGAAGGCTCCGGGGAGATCTTATTGCGGCCTCCCAGTACCTAAAGGGGGCCTACAGGAGAGCTGGGGAAGGACTTTTTACTAGGGCATGTAGTGACAGGACAAGGGGGAATGGCTTCAAACTGGAAGAGGGCAGGTTTCGATTGAACATTAGGAAGAAGTGTTTCACTTTGAGGGTGGTGAGGCACTGGAACAGGTTGCCCCGAGAGATTGTTGAGGCCCCATCCCTGGAGGTGTTCAAGGCCAGGCTGGACGTGGCCTTGGGCAACGTGGTCTAGTGGGAGGTGTCCCTGCCTATGGCAGGGGGGTTGGAACTCGATGATCTTCAAGGTCCTTTCCAACCTAAACCATTCTATGATTCTATGAATATATACAACCTGCATCAAGTTCCCAGGATGACGAACACATCACTGGCTGAAACTGGGAAACTCTCAGACTGGAGTCAGCGATGGACAGGTACTGGATTCTGAATCTGGATTCTGGAATGCAGGGATTGGAATCAAAGGCAGAAAAACAGACAGTGTCCTCCTCGGATGCTGGCCATCGAAGAAAGAGGGATGAACATTTGATCTCTCAGCTTTCGTATTGAGCATGATGCAGATGGGATGAAATACACTGTTGATCAGTTTTGGGTCACCTGTCCTGTCTGCTTTTCCCCACAGGTAAGAGTCCTCTACACTTTTCTGCTTCTGACCCTCCAATGGGGCAACTAACAAAGTTAGCTGACCTTGCTTGTTATAACAATAAATATAAGCAAGAGGCTCTCTTCATACCATTCCTTGACATAAAGTGTAAATAA
Source organism: Anarhynchus alexandrinus (assembly GCA_008711295.1). NCBI lineage: Eukaryota > Metazoa > Chordata > Aves > Charadriiformes > Charadriidae > Anarhynchus > Anarhynchus alexandrinus. The sequence goes on from VUYV01000434.1 coordinate 112,742, forward strand.
TCAGGTCTCATCACTCTAGGAGTGAAGAGTGTCTGAACAATATGCTGTTAGTTAGAAGAGGCTTAACTGAAAAGTTAAATTACCGAACAGAAAATTGGTTCTGCTTTACCTCAAACGAGGACATATATATTTAATGTCAATATATAGTAAACTTCTGAACTTTTTCTGTATCAAATATTTACTGTATCAAATATTTATACTGTTGCATTGATTTTTTTTTTTATTTAATACATATCATCTCTACCTGTAGCCCAGCAAAGCACAATGTGAAAACATAACCTTTCCAACTAAATGGTTGTGTTATATTCAGTTCCTTTAGTACTGCCCATAGTTTGGTTGGTGCTTATGGAAGAAGTGAAGGTGTTTTGCTTTCTGAAGGTCTGAATTTTAAGGATGTTTCTTAGAGCCTCATCAGCCTGTGGAATTCGGTATGCTTTCTGCGATGTGGTAAATCATGTCCAGGACACATTTTTCCCTGGGAAAGTTTGGTTCCTTAAAGTTGTTTATCTTTCTTTCTTTTCTTTTTTTTTTTTTTTNACTCACAAAACTGGTATCATCACTTTGGCTGAAAAAAAATACCAAACATAGATAAAACAATGCCTAAACTTAGCTCTTTTTAAGTGGCCAAAAGTACCCGCAGAATGGATTTTTTTTCCCCACTAAAAGGAAACCTATTTTATCCTCAGGTACATTTTATTCTTTATTTCTGAATGAACGTTAGTCTTCCAGTTCAGATTCTACCAGTACTTTCCCTAGTTTTTGCTCTTGTTGCTGACCTTCAGAATATAGATTCAAAATATTTGCTCAGTCCTGGTTCTGGACATTCTCAACTCCCTTTGCCATGTACAAAACAAACTAGAATAGTATTATCCTTTATACTACTCTTGCCATGAAATTAAAAAATAATGTATTGTTCACTTAAAAATTAAAAAAACCTATGAAAGGTAATGAATTTGTATATTTGAAGAGCTGTGTTGAAATGACTCTCATAAAAGAAGCTAGCTCTAAAGAAATAGCTTTAGGTCATTGTTGCAGTTTCATTTATCAGATGTTTTAATTTAATGGTCAAATCATTTGCCTCATCTTTCTTTCTTCCCTGACTCATATACATATGCGTACACTCATGTGCTATTGCTAACAGAAAACAAAACATTGTCAGCATTATTTTATGGAACTTTTATTAATCACCAAACCATACTGTCACAAAAATAAAAGTAAGATTTTGTACATCTGGTCTACCCATAGAAACAACAGTTTTTATATTTGTTTTATAACCCTTCAAAGCATGTTCCTGGCACCACTAAAGGCTAAAACAGATGCATTGACAGTGCTTGTTTTGTAGGACTTTGCCTATCTCCTGTTTTGATGACTACGTGACAATCTACGGCTTTGATGAAGCCATGGAAAAGGAAAATATAAGATGTATAGGGAAGAGCGTTTTTGTTAATCACTGGGAAATATTAATTTTGTGCCAGGCATTGTTTAAACCTTGTATAGAGCATTTTATACAGTTGTGATACTATGCTTTCAGGAAGGATTAATTACAGGTGGAATGGACGCAGAGGAAAGGTCACAGGAACATTAGGAGAAGGAGTGCCTCCCTTGTGGATGACAGCTTGTTTTTTTTCTTTTCATCCAAGCAAACCAAAGTCTGAGAGGAGGAGATGCAATTACTTTCCATATATGTAAAAATTAGGAGATGGTCACTTGAGAAGAGCGACCTCCTGTGAAATTATAATAATGGCACAAGGGCAAGAAGTTTACCTTAACCATGAGTATTTATGGATCTGTGTTAAACCCCGGAAAATTTCTAACAATAAGTGCAGTCAGAAAACTATGTGAGAATTTAAGAAAAGTGGGGGAACAACAGGGCATGATTCAACACCAAACTTAGCCAGTCTATGAAGAGATTCAGTGATAAGGCTAGCTTGTATTTAATGGATCCTCCAGTGCTATATGAAGTACTGGTGCATTTACTGTTGATACATGGATGCCTGACATGAAAGCTGATATGCCTGCACATGCCTTTACATGACACAGATTTTTTTTTTCCTAATAAGAGTACTTGATTTTATGTATGGAACATCCTTTCTCAATGACAGCATCAATAGCTAGTCATTTTCTAGCAGAAGTGCTCTTCAAGCCACTTTCCATCATTTAGTAGTCCATAATTTTAGCAGTCCTGGCTAACCGTGAGGGTCCCAGTTGACTGGCGGTTAGCAAATGTGATGCCCATCCACAAGAAGGGCTGGAAGAAGGATCCGGGGAACTACAGGCTTGTCAGTCTGACCTCAGTACCAGGGAAAGTTATGGAATAGATCATCCTGAGTGCCATTACGTGGCACATGCAGAACAAGCAGGTGATCAGGCCCAGTCAGCATGGGTTCATGAAAGGCATGTCCTGCTCGATTAACCTGACCTCCTTCTATGATAAGGTGACCCACTTAGTGGATGAGGGAAAAGCTGTGGATGTTGTTTACCTGGGCTTTAGTAAAGCCTTTGATGCTGTTTCCCACAACATTCTCCTGGAGAAACTAGCTTCTCATGGCTTGGATGGGTGTACCCTTTGCTGGGTAAAAATCTGGCTGGATGTCTGGGCCCAAAGAGTGGTGGTGAATGTATTTAAACCCAGTTGGTGGCTGGTCACAAGTAGTGTTCCTCAGGGCTCAGAATTGGAGCCCGTTGTCTTTAATATCTTTATAAATGACCTGGATGAGGTGATCGAGTGCAACCTCAGTAAGCTTACAGATGACACTAAGTTGGGCGGGAGTGTTGATGTGCTTGAAGGTAGGAAGGCTGGATCATTGGGCCGAGGCCAATGGTATGGGGTTCAACAAGGCCAAGTGCTAGGTGCTGCAGTTGGGTCACAACAAGTCCATGCAGCGCCTGGGGAAGAACGCCCAGCAGAAAAGGACCTGGGCGTATTGGTAGACAGCCAGTTGAATATGAGCCAACAGAGTGCCCAGGTGGCCAAGAAGGCCAATAGCATCCTGGCCTGTATCAGGAATAGTGTGGTGAGCAGGACTAGGGAAGTGATCATCCTCCTGTACTTGCCACTAATGAGGCTTCACCTCAAGTACTGTTTTCAGTTTTGGGCCCCCCACTACAAGAAAGACATTTATGATTGATTAGAAGAAGTGTGTGAAAATGAAAAGTATGAAAATATATTAATTGGAGACAAGAATCAATTTGCATTTCCAATATCTAATTTAGGATATGATTATGTGAACTGGTTTCTGGTTCTACTGATGACCTTCTCTGGGTCACTAGACCTGAAGCAGTGACAGTAGTTACTAGGCCTAAAGTAATGACCTTCTCTGATGCCTTATAACCCAATTACTTCAGTTTCCCAACTGAGAAGAAGAAAAATCTTTTTTCACATGTTTTCTGAATGAACAGTTTGAACTGTAAGAGATAGTGGCTAGAGCTCTTTTTAAAAAATCCTTGGAAAAAAAACATGGGTGTTAAAGGGATCCACTTCTTTTTTGGTATTTCTATGTCCCAATGTTTTAATAAGAGGAGAAATAATTTAAGTTAATAGTGAATAGAGCCATTCTAGCTTTTAGAGTTTTTGAAAACTCTAATAATATTATCTTCTCTTGCTTTAAGTTCTGAATTGTGTGGCAGCATCAATCAAAATATGTAATTTCAAATTTCTGGAATTCTTAGCTCCTCTCACAAAATGAAAGCATTTGAATTCTGAATATGTTTTAGGTAGAAAGTAAATCCCTTTTATACAGGATTAAAATATAATAAAAATTAAATTTGTACCCCAAATGTTTTCATCAATTATCGTAGAAACACATACCAGTTCAGTGGTACAATGCTGATGATTTCAGTGGTACAACACTTTTTATTATTTTCAAAGTTATATTTTGAAAACTGAGTTTGTTGCCTAAAAGAATCCTGTATATTACTGTCTATTTTTATACACAGTTCACTGGGATTCCACAAAAGGTCTTCAAGTTGTTGAAAACTTTTGACTTTTGAAATGGTTTCAAAAAAACTCTTCCATAATTTTTGCTGAAAATATGTTTGTTACTATATGTATTTTGCAAAATGAATAAAAAAATTTCATGGATATTTTTATTTCAAAAAATTCTTATTTGTACTGAAGCCACATATTGTGCTATAATATTTTTAACATGTTTAGTTTATTGACTCACAGGAAAATTCATCCTTTTCATTTATTTTCAAATTTTCTTGTTATCTAGCTCCTTTTTTTTTTTTTTTTTGTCTTTATCCTTGTCTTCCCTTGGAATACCAACATTTCCCTTCTCCAGGTTTTCAGTATCTCAGTTTTATTCATTTGCCCAGAACAAAGTCTAATGCAATCAGATACTGGGGAGAAAGGAAGAAAAATTCTGAAGAAAGAACGTCATTTTTAAGCTAATCTGGATCATACACTCTGGAGTATATGACATTTCTTTGCCTTTCCTAATTTAGTTCTGTAGTAATGCCTCATTAGTGAGTTTGTATACTGTTTGTTATTAGTGTAAAACAAGTCGTTAAAAGAGATAAAAGGGAGAGGATCTTATTTTCAGAATGGAGGCACCTTTAACTTCTGCTGAAAGTATGGGCAGCAAGTGTCAAAGACAGAATATCCTCAGTGACTGAATAAATAAAGTAGTTATTTCAAAACACTTTAAAATGTACTTTATAGAAATTGTCCCTTTATCTCTTTGCCTTCATTTAGAGCAGTTCAAGGAACAGTAAAAGTAATTTGGGATTTTCTAGTTTATTCTATGCAGTATTCTTGTGTCATTAAAAGTGTTAATATGAATAATCAATATCCAGGAGCTGGTTTTTGCTTTGGTGAGCAATTCAGTGAGTTAAGTGACTAACTGTCCTATATCTTGAAAGATACTCACACAGGGACATTATATCTAGTACAATTAGTTGCCTAAATATGGTTAAATATGTAGAGCATCACTCAGAACTAAATAATGTATGTATTACTCCAAAGAACATTGGTAACTTATGAATTTCTATTAAGCCTGTTTCACTCATTTTTTATTAAACCTGAGAGCTATGATCTGTCTAGAGATTTCTGGTTAAATTAAGCTAGTTGAAGACTGGAAACAGCTAGAGTGAGAAAGGAGTATATGTAAATTAGTTAATAAAAATTTAAGTTAATGAATAAAATGAAGTTGAAAATGTGATTTTTTTGTTCCACAATATCACTTTGCTTGCTATAAGTAATATTACCTCATTGTTTAGATAATTTAGGGTCCCACTCTCTTTGAAATCTATGAACCACCATTGTAATGCAATCATGGTATTTTTTTCATCAGTGGTTAGATTCAGTCTTCTCAACGCATGGGATATTCTTCACAGGAAGGGGTGCAAAGAGTAATTCACCCTTGCCCATGATACCTTATACACTAGAGGCTTTTCTTTACAATTGAATCCATATGGGATACTAAGATGAGCCGAGTGACATGGTATGAAGGGCAACGTATGCTGTTCCCTCACAATCTAAAGGGGAGAGCCAATGACAGTTGGGGTAGTGATGCTACAATAAACTTTTGCTAGAACCTCATCTATGATGGTGGATTTTCACCTTAGTGATATCCAAATGAAGCTTTAGTTGTAACCTTCACAAACTCTATTTTGTTGACAGTAATCTGGCAGTGAGACCAAAGCTCTGGATTAAAGGCAGCTAGACAGAAAAAGTGAATTTAAGAACTCGTAAAAGATAAAAAGTTCTATGGGAGTACAATGGTTTTTATCTGAGAATTTGATTGAAATGATACTATGTGGTTTCCATCTATCCATGCTTTTTGTCTTTTATCTTTTGAAATTACACTTTTCAGACCTTAACAAGAAAAGTGTAAAATAACAACAAAAGCAAAGTAAATAAACTACCAGTTGATGATATTTTTACTTTCTGTACCATTTACTTTGAGCTAAGAATGGTATGAAAAATTATTAAGTTTATTTGACCACACTCAGGACACAATGTTATTATAGACAGCAAGGAATATTAGCAACTAAAAAAAAAAAAAGCGATTATAAAGCCATTTAAATACAATGCATTTAAATAAATTTATGATTAAGTGTTGGTCTTTATTTTTATGGGATTGAAACTTTAAATTTTGTTTTCAATTTCAAAGTCAGATTATGCTTTGTTGCCGTGGTATGTATGTATGTGTATACGTATGTATATAATGGAATAAGAGATTGCTGGGATGGGAGACTATGTTGAAGATAGTAAGGTACCTTTCAATTGCCTTCAACAGATTCAGAATTTAGCATAGCACACACTTTGGTTTTCCAGAAGTATGATCATACATGTGAATACAAAGCAAATACAAAGCAAACACAAAGTTTGGTAGGATTTTACAACATTTTATCTTGTACAAATGTCTATATGAAGTACAAGAGAAGTATTGGGCTCTAGGGTCAAATAAAGGCAACATTCCATCACCATGGGACAAAAGCCATTATAAGCTCCCACACCTGCTTTTTCTAGCTCTGCAGCAATTCTATGCATAAAATGTTATTATATATCTCTATACATGGTCTCTGAACAGACAGAAAACTGAACAAGTCACAGTGAAAGCAAAGATCTGTCTTGTGGTCCCCCAGCATTTAGTGCCCTCCACAGGATATCTTAGATGGGATTTTAAAAACTGTTTATTGATGTAGTTGCATAGGTGCTAGCAAAATGTATGCAATAACCCTTTTAAAATTCACAGGAAAATATGCAGTCAGCTTAACACCATTTCTATAGTAGCAAGAGACTACATACTTTATATATATACTTGAGTCACTCAAGTTATATAAACACAATTTATCTAGGAGAGAAGAAAAGGTACATCACCATTTTTTGATAAAAAGACCCTATATCTCTATTATTAAAACTTTGTTCTTATATTAATGTGTTCATTTAAAACTAGGCTCTTGTGTATGAAATAGTAATGTATGGAACACATGCAATGAAATCTATAAAATAAGAAAAGGGATGGATATGGGCAGTTGGTATATCAAGTTATAATGGCAAATAACAGAAGGAGAAAATACTGCAGATGCAAAAAATACCTGAATTAATTTGTAAATAATAGATGTTAATGGACCATTATATAGCAAACATACAGTAGCTGGATTGCTATATCTCATTTCAACTTATCTGGATCAAACTATGATTTTCTTTGTACTCTAGACTTATAATAATAAAATATCAAAAAGAGAAACTCTTAAACATTAAAAAAAATAAATACTTCCATTTTTACTTAAAAATTCCAACCATTAATAATCCAGTTAGTTAACACTTTGTGGTAACTTTGAACTTTGAAAAAAACATGTGGAAAATGACACATACCAATCCATTTAATTACCACTTTGTTCTTACTAGTTTCTTTGTGCAATGAAATAAATGAAAAATCAATGGCTTCCATGCAACATACTCTTATGTATCAGTACCTTAAAATCTTCATCAATAAAGCTGCCAAAATACTGCTAGAGGGTTGTGGATATTTTTGTTTGTTTGGACAAACCTGCATGAACCAATAAATGAAACAAAACAGATGCCAAATGGTATCCAGATGGTTGCATTTCCCAAAATCCTGTACCTTTACAGAGTCATAACTGACAAACCCCACAGCACCATACAGCAGAAAAATACTGTTTCTGATCTTTAAAATGCCTGTTTATCACATTGTATCTAATTGATGATCATAAATATTGATTTGAGGCACAAACGAAAGGTTTTGACTACCAAAAGTTGACATACTGCTTCTGCTTTCTTAACCTCAGCAGTTAACATTTTGCAGCAATTGTTGTACGAATGTTGAATAATTACAGGCCTTTTGGATCTGTGCCAATGTCACACAGTAATCTACATGAAACAATTTTGTACTTCCTTCCATTGTTTTATTTAGCATTAATTAGCACAGATCAAAAGATCTTCTACAGGCTATGGCTAAGCACAGTGTGCACTGAATAGGTGCAAGCCTACAAAGGCAAATCTGTCCCTGCTATCTTGTGGTGAGTACTGATGATAGAGGAAGATACACATAGGAATTGCTCTCAGTCTGCTTTCCCCATGTCAAAGTAGTTTTATCCCGTAACAATATAAGTATATAACCTGCAGGAAACATCCAAGATCTGAGCATTGTGTTTATTGAGCTGTGTATTGAGAAACCACAAAGAGCAACTGAATGTTGTTTTGGCAGTTCATGTGGTTCAGTCTTTTCAACAAACTGTTAGTCTTTCAGAAAACTGTATTGCAGATCTGGCCACATGTTAAACATAATGTGGCACCTTTACAGGAGATTTTTAGGCTGCTGTCCTAGTTAAATCCCCAGTGAGATAATTACACTGTCCTTCTCCGGATAGCTTTTCCACTCATAATTTTTTTTTCTCCTCATAAACTGTTGTGCAGAAATGCAGTGTGATGGTAAGGAGCCTGGCAGATGCTGCACACAATGTATTACCCATAAAAAATGCTATCAGCCTCTTTGATTTTAGGTAAACTATGTACTCCTCAATTTCAGCTTATGTGCAGAAATATTCAGTGTGTGCATAAAATGTGCCTCAGCCTAGACAAAAATCAAGAAGCTTCTCTAATATAAAGGGAGAAAAACCCTGAAGAATATATCTTTGGGGGGAAAAAAAGTAAAAAAAGGATTACTTTGCTAGACAAAAATTAGTAGAAATAAGGGAAATCTGAGGAAAACCTCTTCTTCTGCTCAAAAAGCCTTTCCTAGACAAGTAAAATAAAAACAAATAAATAAGCAAAAATATTTTATTTTGAACAAGGAAAAATACTTCTTGACAAAGTCATTGTTAATAAAGCCTTGGTTAACATCCAAGATGAAGTTTTTATAGCTGTTAGAATTCATATAGCTAACAGGCAAAGTGGGAGTTCCTATAGCTCTGTACAGTTATGTTCATTAACATACAAACTAGATCCAGATTGTTGTTAATTGTCAGGTAAATTTATTCCTATATGTTTCCAGGAAAAGAAAAGCAAAAAAGAAAAAGAAAAAAGGAAAATATTTGTCAAGAAGAAATGTTTTGCTGATGTAATTAAGAAATCCTTTCTTTTCCTCCTTCATACTTGAAAAATGCTGAACTCTATTTAGAAACTTTGAAAAAAGATTTCAAGGTGAATTCCTACTGCAAGATGATACAGTGCACTCCTGTGTGTAAAGCAAAAGAGGTAGGAATAAAAAGGTAGCATGGAAACATTGCTGCTGGTCGCACATCTAAAGGGAAAAAACTTGCGTTGGAAAACAACTTTCTTTTATGTAATAGGAAGTAACTGCAGAGAAGGGTAGCATGACAGCCTCAAACATGGAAAAGAAGTTAGGCTGTATGGTAAAGGTGTTTTTAAGATGCTTTTAACAGCCTAGATACTTCATATCTCCCACTGTTAACAATTCTTAGTGGAAATACATACCTTTTAAAATTAAGATTAAAGCTTTTTCCTAAGAAGGCTTTCTCATTTTTATACTACCTGTTTTTCAGGAAAAAAAAAAAAAAAAAAAAA
>VUYV01000434.1:122305-168168 GCA_008711295.1 Anarhynchus alexandrinus
AAAAAAACAAAACATCTTTGAAGCTAGCTGCAGCACTTCTTAAAAAAAACCAAAACAAAACAAAACAAAAACCTAGAAATACCTATGTAAAATGTATGTATGCATGTAAAATTATGTATAAGCTGGTTAGGGGATCAGGAGCACAAGTAGTGTTTGCTTCTATCTCAGCAATTGCAAAGATGGATGGAATGATTGACAGGAAATGCCAGCTGATCAATGCCTGGCTCAGAGACTGGTGTCGTCCACAGGATTTCGGGTTCTTTGATCATGGGCTGCTTTTCAGGACACCAGGCCTGCTGGCAACAGACAGCAAAAGCCTGTCTCAGAAGGGGAAAAGGGTTTTAGGGCAGGAGTTGGCGGGGCTCATTGACAGGGCTTTAAACTAGGTTCGAAGGGGGACGGGGATCGATCTAAGGTTGCTAGCAAAAAGCCTGAAAGCGGTGTGCAGGCACTAGACTTAGTAAAGACAGGGGGCGTAACCGGGCTCCTTAGGAAGATGTCTGGGGATGGCAGAACTTCAGCTCCCTCCAGTAAAAAGGAGAAAGGACCAATAGCCCACCTGAAGTGCTTATACACTAATGCACGTAGCATGGGCAACAAACAGGAGGAGCTGGAAGCCATTGTACACCAGGGTAATTATGATGTAGTTGCCATCACAGAAACATGGTGGGATGACTTGCATAGCTATAGTGCTGCCATGGATGGCTATAGACTCTTCAGGAAGGATAGGCAAGCAAGGAGAGGTGGGGGGGTGGCCCTTTATGTCAGGGAGTGTTACGAATGCTTTGAATTAGATGATGGTGATAATGGGATCGAGTGTTTATGGGTAAAGATCAGGGGGAGGGCTAACAAGGCAGATATTGTAGTAGGAGTCTGTTATAGACCGCCCAACCAGGATGAGGAGGCAGATGAAATATTCTATAAACGGCTGGGAGAAGTCTCAAGATCGCGAGCTCTAGTCCTCGTGGGAGACTTCAATTTGCCGGACATCTGCTGGGAATACAATACAGCAGGGAGGGAGCAGTCTAGAAAGTTCTTGGAAGGTACTGGGGATAACTTCTTAACACAGCTAGTGAAAGAGCCAACTAGGGAAGGTGCCCTGCTGGATCTGTTGTTTGTAAACAGGGAAGGTCTTGTGGGGGATGTGACGGTCGGAGGCCGACTTGGCAACAGTGACCACGAAATGATAGAGTTCTCAATTCTGGGAGAAGCAAGGAAGGGGGTCAGCAGAACTGCTACCTTGGACTTCCGGAGGGCGGACTTTGGGCTCTTCAGGAGCCTGGTTGACAAAGTCCCCTGGGAGGCAGTCCTCCAGGGCAAAGGAGCCCAGGAAGCTTGGATGTTTTTCAAGAAGGAAGTCCTAAAGGCGCAAGAGCAGGCTGTCCCCGTGTGTCGGAAGACAAGCCATCGGGGAAAAAGACCGGCCTGGCTAAGCAGGGAGCTAGTGTTGCAGCTTAGGGAAAAAAAGAGGATATATGGCCTTTGGAAGGAAGGGCAGGCCACTCAGGAGGACTACAAAGAGGTAGTGAAGCAATGTAGGGAAAAAATCAGAAGGGCCAAAGCTCAGTTAGAAATAAACCTGGCTTCTGTTGTCAAGGACAACAAAAAAAGTTTCTATAAATATATTAGCAATAAAAAGAGGACTAAGGATGGTATCGGTCCTCTAGTAGATGAGGCTGGTAACGTAGTAACCAAGGATGAGGAAAAGGCTGAGGTACTTAATGCTGTCTTTGCCTCAGTCTTCAGCAGTAGGACCAGTTGTTCCTTGAGTTCCCTGACCCCTGAGCTGGAATACAGGGATGGGGAGCAGAATGAAGCCCCTGTAATCCAAAGGGAAATGGTGAGGGACCTGCTTCAGCACCTGGAGGTGCACAAATCTATGGGGCCGGATGGGATCCATCCAAGGGTACTGAAGGAGCTGGCGGAAGTGCTCACCGGGCCACTTTGCATCATTTATGAGCAGTCCTGGATAACCGGGGAGGTCCCACCTGACTGGAGGTTAGCAAATGTGACACCCATCCATAAGAAGGGCCGGAAGGAGGATCCAGGGAACTACAGGCCAGTCAGTCTGACATCGGTGCCTGGGAAGGTCATGGAGCAGATCATCCTCAGTGCCATCACACGGCACATGCAGGAGAACAGGGTGATCAGGCCCAGTCAGCATGGGTTTGTGAAAGGCAGGTCGTGCCTGTCAAACCTGATCTCCTTCTATGACAAGGTGACCCACTTAGTGGATGAGGGAAAAGCTGTGGATGTTATCTACCTGGATTTTTGCAAGGCTTTTGACACCGTTTCCCATAGCATTCTCCTGGAGAAACTGGCTGCTCATGGCCTAGACAGGTATACTCTTCGCTGGGTAAAAAACTGGCTGGATGGCCGTACCCAGAGAGTGGTGGTGAATGGAGTGAAATCCAGTTGGTGTCCAGTCACGAGTGGTGTCCCCCAGGGATCAGTGCTGGGGCCGTTTCTCTTTAATATCTTTATCAATGATCTGGATGAGGGGATCGAATGCACCCTCAGCAAGTTCGCAGACGACACTAAACTGGGAGGGCGTGTTGATCTGCTTGAGGGTAGATTGGCTCTGCAGAGGGATCTGGACAGGCTGGGCAGATGGGCTGAGGCCAATGGTATGAGGTTCAACAAGGCCAAGTGTCGGGTCCTGCACTTGGGTCACAACAACCCCATGCAGCGCTACAGACTGGGGGCAGAGTGGCTCGAAAGCTGCCCAGCGGAAAAGGACCTGGGGGTGTTGGTGGACAACCGGCTGAGTATGAGCCAGCAGTGTGCCCAGGCGGCCAAGAAGGCCAACACCATCCTGGCCTGCATCAGGAATAGTGTGGTGAGCCGGACTAGGGAAGTGATCATCCCCCTGTACTCGGCACTGGTGAGGCCTCACCTCGAGTACTGTGTTCAGTTTTGGGCACCTCACTACAAGAAGGACATTGAGGTGTTGGAGCGTGTCCAGAGAAGGGCTACTAAGCTGGTGAGGGGTCTGGAGGACAAACCTTATGAGGAACGACTGAGGGATCTGGGGTTGTTTAGCCTGGAGAAGAGGAGGCTGAGGGGAGACCTTATCACCCTCTACAACTACCTGAAAGGAGGTTTTAGAGAGATGGGGGCTGACCTCTTCTCCCTGGTGACAAGTGATAGGACAAGAGGAAACGGGTTCAAGTTATGTCAGGGCAGGTTTAGATTGGATATTAGGAAGTATTTTTTCACTGAAAGGGTTATTAAACATTGGAATAGGCTGCCCAGAGAGGTGGTGGATTCACCATCCCTGGAGGTGTTTAAGAAAAGGGTAGATGAGGTGCTTAGGGACATGGTTTAGAAGTGGGTGGGTGGTGGTTTGTTTTGGGGTGTTTTTTGGTTGTTTTTTTTTTTTTTTGTTTTTTTTTTTCCTCTCTTCAGGGTAGGTTAACGGTTGGACTTGATGATCTTAAAGGTCCCTTCCAACCTCACTAATTCTATGATTCTATGATTCTATAAGGAAATATTTCACACGTAGTGAATGAAGAACATGACACTAGACGTTAATAACTGACTTCGTCTTAATTGCATATAAAACTTGTACTATCCTGCTATACGCGGCATTAATGTCGTTAAACATTTCATGTAGTATTTGGTGTTTTTCAATCTTCTCATCTTGGAGTGATGCTGTTCTCTCAAGACCTCAATGTTATGAAAAAAGAACATAACAGTCCTGTTAAGACTTGAGTCATTGAAGCTGTATTAAAAAAAATCTTGAAAGTAGAAAGTTTCAAACACTGGGAATAAAACAAAAAAAAGTCCACTATATTTTGTCAAGATTTCTGGGCACACATGATTCATGATTTTATGAGCACTTAGTATTAGAAATAAGAATTATCATGAAAAATATGAAGTTTTTTACTTTAATGTCCAAAGAAATACTAAAATAACATTAGCAGTAGAATACGCTACTATCTGTAAACAAAAAAGGATTTTTTTTTTTAAATCTCACATCTTGTCGCTAACTGAAGTTAAATGGCAAAAGTCTCTGACTTGGGTGGTTTTCAAGGATAAAAGATGTAGAACTTGTAGAATGTAAGGCTTCTTTTCCCTGCCTTCTATTTTTTCTGTTTTAACCTAAATTAGAACCATAAGATGGGGCAGAAGCAGCTGATCATTGAATACTGTTCCATGTCTGCATGGGCAATCATGCTGTAGGTCATAAACAACTCCAGGGTCCCACTCTCAAAATCGCCTTCCAGTACTCTGTAGTGTATAGTATAACATGCATGCATAATAATTAAACATGTAATATATAATCGTAGAATTATAGAATGGTTTAGGTTGGAAAGGACCTTGAAGATCATCGAGTTCCAACCCCCCTGCCATAGGCAGGGACACCTCCCACTAGACCAAGTTGCCCAAGGACACGTCCAGCCTGGCCTTGAACACCTCCAGGGATGGGGCCTCAACAACCTCTCTGGGCAACCTGTTCCAGTGCCTTACCACCCTCAAAGTGAAAAACTTCTTCCTAATGTTCAATCTAAACCTGCCCTCTGCCAGTTTGAAGCCGTTCCCCCTCGTTCTATCACTACATGCCCTAGTAAAAAGTCCTTCCCCAGCTCTCCTGTAGGCCCCCTTTAGGTACTTGAAGGCTGCAATAACATCTCCCCGGAGCCTTCTCTTCTCTAGGCTGAACAGCCCCAACTCTTTCAGCCTCTCCTCACAGGAGAGGTGCTCCAGCCCTCGGATCATCCTCATGGCTCTCCTCTGGACACGCTCCAGCAGGTCCATGTCCTTCTTCTGTTGGGGACTCCAGAGCTGGATGTAGTACTCCAGGTGGGTTCTCATGAGAGTGGAGTAGAGGGGCAGAATCACCTCCTTTGATCTGCTGGTCATGCTTCTTTTGATCATATACTACATATTATTTTCACATCTATAGATAGTAGGATATAGAATAACTATACATATAACATAATGCATACTAATCCCATTGTGATGAACCATGAAAGAAAGAAAATAAATGTTCAAAACAACCTGTTTGGGGTAAACAGACACTGAGAAATGTCATCCATACAGTTATTTTGCATGCCTTTAGAACAATCTTACTGTCAAATGTGCTCAATTTACTTTCAAGATAAAAGTTTCTCATAGGAGAGAAATCAAAATGTGCTTTGCAAACAGGGTGGAAAGCAGACATTAAAGGTGGAGCTGATATCTCCATATGACACCCATTGCTCTGTTGTACATCTAGCAGCTACGTTACCCCACCAGAGGAAAAAATATGAGAAATTTTGATGGTCACTGTATGCGGCAAGTGTTCACAGAGCCTGAGAACTTTGTTATTTAACAGATGGTGTGTCTCATAACTGGGGCATCAAAAGGATCTTTTTTGTTGTTGTTGTTTGAAAAGAAACCACTGAAACATGTTATCTGGGGGAATGAAACCTGGAAAACTGCTAAAACTATACCAAATGGGAGTCTCTCTGGCAGGCTGCAGCGGTCCGGGTCCGGGCAGTGAGCAGCGGTACTGTAATCGCATCTGTATATCCCTTTATCGGTGTTATTGTTATTTTTTTCTCTTCCCTTTTGTTATTCTGTTAAACTGCCCTATCTCAACCCACGAGTTTTGCCTTTTTCTTTCTATTCATCCCTATGGCTGTGGGGGGTTGAGTGAGCAGCTGCGTGGTTCTTTGTTGCCGGCTGAGGCCAAACCACAACAGTAACACATATTGTTTTAGTTGCTGCTAAGTAATGCTTAAGTTAAGTCAAAGACTTTTTCAGCTTCCCATCAAAGCTGAGAGGGAGCATAGACAGGACAAGCTGGCCGAAGGATTATTCCAAACCATAGACATCATGCTCAGTATGTAAATGGTGTTGGCCAGCAGGCAGGGATCCGTGATCACTGCTTAGCACACATTGGGCAATTGATCATTGGGTCATAAGAACAATTGTGTTGCATCACTTTATTTTGTATATTCTTTTACCATTATTATTATTATTATTATTATTGTTGTTGTTATTATCTTCCGCTAGTCTTCTACTAAACTGGGTTTATCTCAGCCCACGAGGGTTTTTTTCCTCTGTTTTCTCCCTCTTCTCCCTACCATACAGGGAGGGGATGGGGACAGGGAAAAGTGATTGAACAACTGCGTGGTCCTACTTGCACAAAAAAGATAAGAAAAACTGAGCAGCTAGTGTAATTTCTTCTTTTTCTTTTCCTTCTTATGAAGATATTCCAATAATAAAAACACTGTAATGCAATAAATATATGATTAGTTCATGAAACTCTGAATGCTCATGAATATGTGAGCATGTGAAATTTTGAGCATATGATTTATTAAAAAAATTGGTTTTTTGCACTAACTCAACAGCTTCCACCAATTTATTTTTAATTTCTGTCCCCAAATATTCTTTCCAGTATTATCTCTTACCATGGTTTATTTTGTCTTAAAGACAGAGTAAACTTCTAACAATAAATAAACTAAATTAACTTCTTAAATATCAATAGATAGAATATGAATTTAAAATTTGAAGCTACATAGTGAAAAAAAATATAAAGGCTTTTTCTATTTTTGTAGTTTTAGAGGGTTTGGCTAGGGGGGTTGTGTTTTCTTAGACAAAAACAAAATCTGGAGTGCTATATCCAAAAATAACCTTCAAGTGTGCCAACCTAAAGTTTTTGTGGTATGAAGTCAGATTTAAATTTCACAGCTGGCCCTTCTCTATATACTTGGCCAATCCTGAGTCTGAATCCCAATAAATGTCATTGTTACTGTTTTGAGAGACAGTAAATGAAAGGAAGGAGTTGAAACCTGGAGCTGAGTTTTATAGTTTAGGCCTATCTATAAATTAGACCTAGCTGGCTTTTTAATTAAGAGCTCACAAAAGATGATTGTTCCCTGTAATCCAACACATAAAGAGTGAAGTCTCCTATTCTACAGACAACTGGAACAATGGCCAGACAAATCACACAATAATTGGTGTAGGAAGAAGAAGGGCCTGACTCACACTCCAAAAAGCACAGGTTTTAATCTTTTGACTTACAATAAAATTCCTCTAGGTGGTAACAGTACACTTCTCTTATTATTTTCTAAAGGTCAGAGAGTAAATATTATTAGGTTCACTAATAAAAATCCTGCACAGCTAAAAGACAGTCTCCAGCCTCAGGCACCAGAATTTCACGGAAGTTCAGATCCACTGCTTGGGAAGGAGTCTGTAACAAATTCGTATGTGGTGGTGCAGATACGACACCAACATGCATTGCATATGCATAAATAAACAGGGAATTGAAATGGTATTGCTTTATTCAGCTGTCCCTAGTATTTAACTGTGGCTGGTTAGATTTTCATCACTGGCCTAACACAGCTGCAATTGAATGAATAATAAAACCGTCCTGCACATGGAAAATCTCACCTTTCTAGATCAGCATTTCTGCATTTGTACCCATCCAGACTAAAGGCACTGTCCCTCTTTATATCTTTATATGCACCTTCATTATATAATGGTTACCTCAGAAAAAATTATATCTGGGTAATTTAAAAAAAAAAGTCAATTTTTGCTCTTATCCATAAATAGCTATCAAGGGCCAGTCAGACCTTTCTTCCCAGTCCTGTCCCTAGGGTAATGCAGCGGTTGCATTTCAGGCAGCAGAAACAGCATCCTCACTGTAGGCCAAGTAGTATGTAACATACACCAGGGAGACACATTATAGAAACCTTTTAACATTCCTACTCAAATGTTTCTTCGGTTTCTGCAGTTTTCAATCACATTAAGAACATAAGTTATCTAAAGGAAAGCAAATTATTTGCAGTTGATGTTTGCATTGTTCTATATGGGTTTAGGGAGCCAAATATGAAAAGACAACCTTTATTTTTGTGCATCAAAGTACTAAGAAGAAAAAAATCCTACCAACTAGGATATAGCATTTGAGACTATGCTACTTTCATCTATGGGTATCTTATTTACTGAAAGTTATAAATGTGGTGAATAGTAATTTAGGCAGGGATGCGGAGAGTGTGGGAGAATAGTCTGAATGTAAAGCATACATTTATCTAAGTAGTACACAATCGTTTTAAAATCATTAAAATACAAAGCATTTCTTACTCTATTGTTTGGATTTCATCCAGTGAGTGTGTTAACAGCTTTGATCTTGGCAACAGAGGGGAAAACTGTCACGTGCAGTTGGTTTTTCAGGTCAGGAATATAGAGAGCAATTTCTGACTTTGATTACCTTTTTTCCCCTTGAAAGACAAGATGATTGGGATCAGGAGCCCATTTGTCTGTTTCTGGTTCTTTTCCACATGATGAAACATCTGATTTTGTTACTTCATTCTTATGTTTCCAAGATAAAAAGATAAATAAGTACCTTATATGCATACTAATGGACAGTGGGGTCGAGAGCACCCTCAGCAAGTTTGCCGATGATACCAAGCTGTTTGGCGAGGTAGACACGCTGGAAGGGAGGGATGCCATCCAGAGGGACCTGGACAGGCTGGAGAGGTGGGCCCAAGCCAACCTCATGCAGTTCAACAAGGCCAAGTGCAAGGTCTTACATCTGGGTCGGGGCAATCCCAAGCACAATTACAGGTTGGGCGGGGAATGGCTGGAGAGCAGCACTGAGGAGAAGGACCTGGGTGTGCTGATCGACGAGAAGCTCAACATGAGCCAGCAATGTGCGATCGCAGCCCAGAAGGCCAACCGCATCCTGGGCTGCATCAAAAGAAGTGTGGCCAGCAGGGCGAGGGAGGTGATTCTGCCCCTCTACTCCACTCTCGTGAGACCCCACCTGGAGTACTGCGTCCAGCTCTGGAGTCCCCAACATAAGAAGGACATGGACCTGTTGGAGCGTGTCCAGAGGAGGGCCACGAGGATGATCCGAGGGCTGGAGCACCTCTCCTATGAGGAGAGGCTGAAGGAGTTGGGGCTGTTCAGCCTGGAGAAGAGAAGGCTCCGGGGAGATCTTATTGCGGCCTTTCAGTACCTAAAGGGGGCCTACAGGAGAGCTGGGGAAGGACTTTTTACTAGGGCATGTAGTGACAGGACAAGGGGGAATGGCTTCAAACTGGAAGAGGGCAGGTTTAGATTGAACATTAGGAAGAAGTTTTTCACTTTGAGGGTGGTGAGGCACTGGAACAGGTTGCCCAGAGAGGTTGTTGAGTCCCCATCCCTGGAGGTGTTCAAGGCCAGGCTGGACGTGGCCTTGGGCAACCTGGTCTAGTGGGAGGTGTCCCTGCCTATGGCAGGGGGGTTGGAACTCGATGATCTTCAAGGTCCTTTCCAACCTAAACTATTCTATGATTCTATGATTCTATGATTAGTACAGCAAAATGGAGCCGTCACCAGATAGACTCACCAGCCAGTCTTTGGGATAATAGTTTACATGTCTGGAACTTGATTCTGATCATGGTTTGTGTCTCAAATAAAATCAAAGATCTCTTTTCTGTTTTGCAAGTACTGTGTTTTCAATAAAACGATAAAATAGTCCTCTTACAGGCTATTTCTCTCAAATTTATGATGATGGATTGAAACATGGTCTTGTTTCTCTGACTCCTGTGTTTTTCCAGTCTCTTTCACTATGAGCCTGGATATCACGCTAAAACCTAAAGAAAGAAAAAACAGAAGCAGAAGCACTCATGCAATCTCTTTTGCTTCACCTGAGCATGGCGGGGGATGATGTGTAACTCATTGCATAAGACCCGTTCACATCCAGATTCAGAGACAGCCAAGCTAAAAGTTACCTGGTACCAAAGCAATTGGTATTTTTTCCAGTTTGCGTACTTTTGGTTCAAAAGAAGAGTTTGAAATGCATTGAAAAGTGCACACACTTCTGAGTGAAAACACTCAGAAGATGCATGATGGACTCTGAGCATTTGCACATGAAAACACAGCCTTAAGCATAACTTATGGAGTTATTAATGGAAGGAGCCAATAAATTTGTTTCAACTAATTTAAATGCATTTCCAAGAAAGTAATTTGCAAAGCTGGGTAAAAAATCTACTAAACTTCATCTTAAATCCATCTAGGGACCATGCTTCTATAAACCCATCCGACAAACACATCATTATGACATGATTTTAGAGCTCTGCTGAAGAACAGATTTGGACTTCGGAATTGGACACACTCTACAGAAAGCACTTTTATGGAGTCCTAAGCCCTAGACATTTTTACTTCTATACACATCAACTGCTCGTAATATTCTGCTACAGATATTAATACACTCCTAAGGGTAAATCTAGTTTCCCTTTCAGTGAGAAACAAAAAGCTCGATTGCAATAAAGTGGCCCCTTCACTGTTTTTGACAAAGGTCATCCTTGATCCAGAGCTCTAATGTAGCATTGGTATTGACCTTGGTGCACATGCAACTGTGGCCTCTGTAAGTTTCAGAATTAACACATAGGATTTGCTGAGTTATTGCAGGGAAAAACAGTGTTTGATCTTCTTCACAACCTTTGAAGGAATTACAGTGATTATATCCTGCCTGGTGGTAATATACCAGAGAAATGTTGAAGTCTAAGAAGGAGGCTTAACCTGCTACCACCTGTAAAGTTAAAAGTCTTCAGGGCTTACAACTTTAAACCAATGTTTCAAAAGGGTTAAAACCACGCTGTGAGAATTCAATCAAGACTAAGAAAGACTGTGAACATACCTTAGGAGCAAAATTCTTTTTTCTTTTAAGATAAATAAATATAAGAAACCATGAATGAACAACAAATCCACAATCTCTAAGTGAATATAAGGGCAGCCATTAGCTTTAAAAAAACATAATATACCTTTAATTATAAAATAATTTTACCTTTCAATTATGCGCAAGAAAGTACAGATTGTATTTTCTCCCTGGGAAAGTGATTGTCTGGAAAATTAATATTTCTAATATTTGATAATATACTAGACATTCTTAACATAACAATGTTAAAAGTATTTTCTATGCTAAGAATTTTGTTTTGACTGTAGTCATGTGCCTTTATTAATCTTATCTTCTCTCTCATCTTCCATACATATACTCTTTTGCCTGTCATATACTGTTGCAGAATCATGTTCCTAATAAATAAATATTCCTAAACATTCTACCTGATTACCAGAGACAGCAGGTTGAAGAAAAACAGAGGAATATTGCTGGAATTGCTTAGTACCTCAGATATATTCAGGAGCTAAAGACTGTCCCACTTTCATTTTTCGCTCTGCAAGTAATGGTTAGCAGTGGAAATTTTGAAAAAGAGTTTCAAGAGAGATGAGGCGCTTGCGGAAGATTTTCCAAAGTTCCTTCAGGAACTACTAAATATTACAGGTTACATTTACATGCCAGCCTTTACAAAATCCCCAACAGGGTAACAGTGATGTAAATGAAGATTAACTCTGCACCAAATTTCAGAAACCACAGGCACTGAACATCTCATAGCGAGAGATCTTTGCACACTAATATTTTGGGAAACATTTTTCTTAATACAGCTGGTAAGAAACTGGGTTAAGGGAGAAATCTAGAGCCTTTACAACTAAATCATTATAGTAGACTTTTTTGAAACTGAGGCTATATTAAAAGGGAAACTGGCTAACTGAACACATCGTGACAGCCTTTTTCCAGTCATGTGTCTTAATATTTTAGTATATATAGTGTTATCAGGAAGGAATAGTATTGTCATCTTATCCCCACAAAATTTAATTACAGAAACTTGAGGTTTGACATATTGTTAATTAAATATTGATTATCAGAGGATGAACTAAGCCATTAGTATTTTCCTTCCTTATTAGAATAATGAGTACTCCGCATGCCAACAATTACGAATCTGACTGAAATAACTAGAAGTAGATATGCAAAAAGCCTTAAATAATGCAGCATGTTGCACCTCAATTATGATTAATAAATGAGATGTTGTGTAATAGCTGTACTATTTAAATAGACTATCCATATTTTCCCCTATTGGGAGTGAAGAACTAGTGTTTGATAGTTTGTGTTTATCCTAGAGATTTGTGTTCCATGAGTAAGTGATCTCAACATCATGAAAAAAGTCAAGTTATACTTTCCTCGGTGCCATCAATATTGCTTTTAGCAATTTTACAGAAAAAGTAAATACTGAACTGACAAAGAAAGCCGAACACTCTTTTCCTCTGAGTGAGAAGCTGCATACTGTTTATGGCATGTTAAATAGTTCAGTATTTGAAATCTTTTTACTAATTAATTTTTGTGATGCTTATGCTCCATGGATGAAGAAGGGACTATTTTCACTGCAATCAGTTTCTCACTTTTTAATCAACATTCATTTAATGTTAAAATATGATTTTCTATATCATGCTGACGTGAGACATATCATGCTAATTTCTACTGACTGTTCTCTGATTAGTGAGTTTAATGTGCACCTATTCTCCCTCATCTACAAGTTAAATCTCTACTCAGGAAATGTCTACTCTTTCCTCAGGTTTCATCTTAAATACCACAGAATCATTTCCCCCCAGCCAAAAAAAACATATCATAACATCTTCCTTATCTCTTTCAAAATACTTCTTTCTCTTTTTGTTAACATTTCTTCACTGCACCAAAATAAGAGACTTCTTTCATCTTTTGAGGACTAGCCTTAATGAGTCAGTGCACCTTATATGTGATTAATACCATGAAAGTGAACAACAATATTTTTTGTTGTTTTCTTAAAGAAAGAGATAGACTGAAATGGCCTATAGTATACATATACACATCATGATGAATACAGGCTGAGAAACTTGGTAACAGGGGCCTATAAGATGATAAGGAACGTGCATTTTTTAGCCCACAAATGAATCATCTACAGGGCATCTCTGAGCCTTCATTTATCCGTTCATTTTCTCTTTAAGAAGGTTTCACATAGATTCGATACAGGAATACATTCTTTATGGAACCTCTTCAAAGTTTTTAACAGGGAAACAATTTGATCCAGTATTTCAGTGCCACTGTTTAATCAGATAATAGTGTATGCAAAGAATATTTGATATGCTTATTCTTTGTGGATTGTGGATTTCTACTAAGTCAACTGAACTTAATGTTTGGAGAAGTGAAATATTTTTTGCATATTACTTATTAGACAGGTTTATATTACACAAATTTCCAGGAAGGTGGAAGTGCAAACTGCATTTTTGTATTTTTGTATTAATAAAAAGATTCTTTAAGGTGATTTGCATCAGTCTTCCAAGTACCATGAACATCGATAACCTAGAAGAGATTAAGAAGACACACTTGTTTACAATGAAATTGTCATACATCTATTTGGAGCAGCATGAATTGTGGGAGGTCTCATTTGCTTAGAGTTTTTCTATTGACTTTGGGGGTGGGTTGGAGTGGGTATTGTGGTTTTCTAAATCCTTTTACACTTTCATAGCTGAATTTCTTTATAGATCCATAAGTTCATATGAAAAAGTTGAAATGAGCAGGAAACTAAACGTCACAAACCAATCCTTTGGGACAGACAATGAAAATTTAAAACTGAGTTAATGTTGTTTGCTAACATAGCTACAGGTTAAAGATTTATTGCCATCTGTAGATTTTTAATGCTCTCTTTTACATAATGTTCTGAAATATGGTGTTATCCATTTTATTTTAATGTGTTACAATCTCCTCTATAGGAATGGGATTTAATTTGCTTTTCTATCAGTTTTTCTTGTTTGATCTAGGGTTTTCTATACAACATGAATATTTCCTTTTTTTTTTTTTTTACAATGAGTTACTAAAGCAGCTTGGAAAAATTAAACCTAAGAAATCTATGGAGTTTTAAGGTTATCTAGTTTTTGTCTTTCTGTGTTTCTTCCACTGGAAAGAGAAGTTCTGCTAGGCATAAATATGAATCACAAAAGCCAAATATACAAAATCATTTATCATAGAACATGAATCTATGCAAATGAATAAACAATTACACATAATAAAAAGCAAGCTCTAGAAAAAGGCTCTAGGAGAAAGTGAATGTAGCTATGAAATAATTAATATGACAGATTTAGGGCACAAGTTGCTCATCTTGTAGGCAAGTCACTTTCAAACCTTCAAGTAAAAAATTAGCGTTAGTTTGGATGTACTGCAGTGGACTCAAAAAACAGTGTGTCTCACTGGAAAGCAGTGGAATTATTCCAATTTCACCAGATAGTATTTTAAGGGTGGTTTGGTTTTGGTTTGGTTTGGTTTGGTTTGGTTTGGTTTGGGTTTTGGTTTTGGTGGGGTTTTTTTTTGTAATTAACAGTCATTGGTTATGTCTTATCTGTATTTTACAGCAGGAAATGTCAAGGCCTGGTAAAATCAAGGATTTCAAAATCTACAAGGAACATTCAAGCCAATACAAGCCTGATATATGGTCAATGGATTCAGTTAGTTGACTGCTGTTAAGAGTCTGGATTTAGAACAAATACAGGGGTTGTTCCTTTCAATATTTGCACTGACAACACTTAAATTCAAAACAAACATTTACTTGTAATTTACTCATTTGATCATTCCAGTAATAGAAATTGAAATAAGTTGCTATTTTATCAATTTCATTAGAGATCAAAATTATTACTCTTCAGAATATCTCTGGGCAAATTTCTTCAAACACAGAGGCACCAAATTCATTACAGAAATATTGATTTTCTCAATATTCAATATTTTTGTATTAAATATGCATGTTAAGTTTAGCTACAGAAAATGACGAAAGAGGTTCACTGCATCACTTTTCACTAGCATAGGCTTTGGTGTCATTTTGGTGAAATACATCTGAGCAGTACAATGCTGAATGAGGCTCAGCCTCCACTTTCTGTTAAAACAGAAGGTTTCTTACCTCTTAACCTCTTCTCCAGGTATTTCTCTCAATAAACTTCTCTCTCCTACTAGTCAATACCTTCTTTGTTCTTAGAAAAAAATGGTAATATGAGTTTAATTAACATATAATGACACAACAGAGTAGGACTGGTGAGATTAGTGCACACTGATAATGCCAAGTATGAAATGCCTTTGTAGATCTAAGTAAAACTGGGGCTGTCACTCTCCTGACAATGATATGCAATAAGCTCCTGGAACTTGATGTTTTATGGCAAGACACACATTCACTTTCATAGTAGATAATTTCATAATTTTAGCCAGGCTCTTGAGTAACCACTTAGATATTTCACTTCATCTATTTATTGTTCAACAGCTTTTGGCTTGTTCCTTCTGACAGAGGGAAAGGAAACCTTCCAAGTTAATAGCAATAGAGAAAAAATTCTACTAATTTCCAGTCTGGAATAAATTCAAATACTTTTCACTTACAACCATTTGCATAAAATAAGTTCATGGCAATCTTTCTCATGTAGTTCCCATATTCTGTTTTAGGTATGTATGAAAGATTCTCAAGTACTCTGTAAAGCATAATAAGAAAATATTTATGATTTCTTACTGAGTCTATAAGCAATTTACATCTACAGGAAAGATTTAACCCTCATACTTGTCAGTGGAAGTCCTTACTTAATCTTTATAATCAACATGGCTTTTACTCTCTGACATCAGAAGTAGGTATTCTGATAAAAAAAAGATTTCTCCTGCACTTCACTTCAGCATATATATTTCTAACTAAACACAGCTGGGGGAGCTTTTACAGATGACCGCTGTAATTCTCATTGAGTATACTCTGCTATGGAATGTTATGAAATGCTATCAACACTATTAAAACATGCAATTTATTGTGTTTCATGACATAATACATTAGGCAAATGTTAGCCACTGAAAAGCAAACAAATTCCTATATGAAAGTAAAGAGAGAAAAAAAAAGGTATACTCTGTCTAGACATCCTATTATCTACTGTATGGCAAACAGGCCAAATGTTCACATTTCACCCTGAAAACCCATGGAATTTGTCTTTCTTAGGGTGGATATTTCTGCAATACCATATTTCAAGTACATATAAAACAAGTTTAAAATATCAGTAATGATACTGGACTCTGATCATGTGAAGAAATTGTTTCTTTTTTTTTCTCTATTTTTTTTTTATGCTAGTTATTGTCACAAGGTGTTATTTCTTATGGTATATCTTTCAGAAAATGCGGTATGCTGTATGACCATGCAGATTATGGCTAGGGACATATATATTGTGAAGGTAATCACAAAGTTAGGAAGACAAAAATGTGAATAAATAATAATAAAAAATACTAATAATATTTAAGAAGGTTGCTGCTATTGATTATGACATGAATACAATCTTTGTTTAACATTTCCCACAGTCAGAAAGAGAAAACCAATATGTGGCTGCTCCTGAACTGCTTCTCAAAAACACGAGTGCAGCAACATCTGTTATTAAGTGGTGAATCTGGTTGCTCTGATCAGTCCATATTCTAAATACAATTTCTGCTGTGCATCTAAACATTTCATGAGGAATGAAGCCATTCTTTTGATGCTTTTAACTTCATCGCATTAAATAATTTGACTGAAATTATCCTCAAATGTTATCATGGGTTCAGAACTATAGCCTATAGATTGAAATTTATCTTCCTGTCATACCAACCTTACACTTACTGTCTTTACCTTGCCAGTTTTCCTTTTCTGCTTTCAAAAAACCATAAAAACCTGCACAACTGTCACTGGAAGTCTATAGAAAAGACTTTGTCATGCTCTAACAAGCCGTCTTACAAGATGTACCCATTTGAAAGCTCAACACAAAAATGCAAAAAATATAGCCACATCTCCAGGCTATGCTGGATCCCATCAGGAAACTGTTAGGAAAAGGAGGATACATGGGGAAATTGAGTTATAACTGGCAGAAGTACAAAATTTTCCAGTCTTCTACAAAAGGCTTTGTCAACCAACATAATCGTTTCTATACAGACTATCTATGACTGATCCACTAAACACTGGTTATAAAGCCCCAGTTTTTGTTATATCATGACCGTCAGGTTTACAGTGGGGTGAAGGAAAACGTTAGCTTAATATTCTTTTTTTAAAAAAAATAAATCTGAACTTTATAGTTTTCTTCCCAGAAATATAATTCATTTTATTGAATAATATTGTTATTGATTTTGTTGTTTGTTTAACATTCCTTACACAGCAAATGTCAAGACAATGTTATATGGGTAGATGCTTTTCTGAGCATTGAAAACAAAAATCAGGCTGAATACATGGAAACATGATATTACTGGTGCGAAGAGCATTTTCTTAAGCATGTCTGAAATTATATGCAAAATGTAACACCACATAAGAAAAAAAAAACAACTGTGGTTGATTTTTATTTTTTAAGATCATAGCAAAACTACAAGCAATAGAGTTGGAAATATAATTAGGTGATAGAAAATGGCTAAAATGTCAGGAAGTTGTCAGTAAAATATACCAATAATCTTCTTGATTATAAATGATTAAGTGGTTAGATTACATAGAATCCTAGAATGGTTTGGATTGGAAGGGACCTTTAAAGATCATCTATTCCAGCCCTACTGCCATAGGCAGGGACATCTTCCACTAGACCAGGTTGCTCCAACCTGAGCTTGAACACTTCAAGAGGTGGACATCCACAGCCTTTCTGGGTGATCCGTTCCAGTGTCTCACCACCCATTCCATTGTCTCGCCACCCTCACCAGAAACAATTTCTTCCTTATGTGCAAACCTAAACCCACTCTCTTTCCATTTAAAACCATTGCCCCTTCTTCTGTCACTACAGGGCTTGCTAAAAAGTCTCTTTCTGTCTTTCTTATAGCCATTTTTACATATTGAAAGGTCACAACAAGGTCTTACCAGAGCCTTCTCTTCTCTGGGCTGAATAACCTCAACTGTCTCAGCCTTTCTTCACAGGAGAGGTGTTCCAGCCCTCCTCTGGACCAGCTGTAACAGATCCACATCTGTCCTGTGCTAGGGACCCCAAAGCTGGATGCAGTACTCCAGGTGGGGTCTCACCAGAGCGGAGTAAAGGGACAGAATCACCTCCCTTGACCTGCTGGCCACACTTCTTTTGATGTAGCGCAGGATACACTTGGCTTTCTAGGCTGCAAGTGCGCATTGCCAGCTCATATCCAGTTTTTCATCCACTAGTACTCCCAAGTCATTCTCGCAGAGCTGTTCTCGATTCCTTCATCCCTCAACCTGTATTAACATTGGGGATTGCTCCTGCCCAGGTGCAGGACCTTGCACTTGGCCTGTTGAAAGGGGCCCACTCCAGTGTGTGTGGGCAGCAAGGGCACAGGCGGCAGAGCAGGGAGGGCATTCCTCCACGCTTCCAGGCCTCAGAGAGACTGCGTCTAGGCACCATGTCCAGGCTTGGACTGGCCGGGTCCGAGCTGACACAGGCCACCTAGAGCATACTAAAGTGAGTTCTTTGATACTGAGGACAGACAAGGACACTTAGTATACAACTGCTTCTGGCACAGAGGAGCACTGGGGAAAAAGCTTCCAATTTTTTATTTGGAGCAGAAAGGTCTAAATGGTCTGAGGCCAGCAACAGGACTTCCTTGGGGCAGCAAATTGCCTAGGGGACTGTCGATCCATCACGTGCCTCCACGTACTGCTCCCTCTGGGCACTGCACATCCTCAGGGTCAGCAGCCATCTTTGGGGGCCCTCCTGGTACTTGCAGCTGGGTGCCATTGCTCTCCCTGTCCCATGAAGCAGTTCCAGAAGAAAGCCCAACAATCAGGAGGGGCTCTCCTGATTACAGAGTGCCGTTGTCAGCAAGTCGGGGGACACAGGAAGGCAGCGATGCTTGTTGGGGAAGGAGAGCTGTCGGTGAGGGGCTGGGCAGGCACTGGGCAAGCCCCTGCCAGCCCCCCAGCTAATAAGGGCTTTTCCTGGGGAGTGGTGGCCTGGGCATGTCTAGCCTCTGTGCATGCTACATCGGCGTCCTCCATAGGGTCTGCAGGCAAGGCAGAAACCAACAGCCTCCAAGTCCTTCTCTGCAAGGCTGCTCTTAATCCGTTCATCCCCCAGCCTGTATTGATACCGAGGGTCACCCCAACCCAAGTGCAGAACCTTGCACTTGGCCTTGTTCAATCACATGAGGCAGAAATCATGTATTTTGTTGGGACAATAAAATAAAGGAATATTGGTGTGTGTCGGGAAATAAATCTTACCTAAGTAGGAAAAAAAAGTACCTTAGTCTTCCTTTTAAAGGATTTACTTGTTACACAAATTGCACAAACAGAAAAGTTTGCTCATTTAAACTTTTCTCTTTTTCAGCTTTCAGCTAGGCTGATTTTAACAGAAATCCATAACAGGAAATTGAATTAATTACCTTTCATTTGTATTGCACTCACAAGATTAAGGCGTTTCTTATATTCCAGACATTTCCTTTGAAGTAGTACAGACACAAATATTTCTTTTTCTCTGTGTATGCAGGACACTGAGCATGCACCATTACAAGACTGGAATTAACTCTGCTGAGATGCCTAGCACTGAGCTGACAAGGGAAAGGATAGCTGGGCTGTAGGAGAAGGTGACTGTTGTGTTCAGTTCAAATTTCAGAAAAAATAGAGATTTTGGGGAAAAAGGCTGGCCAGATGCTATGTGTGTCAGCATGCAACACTGGTGCCTCAGCCACCAGCATGAGAGGACCTCTACAGAAACTGGGGAGGCTGAAGCAGCAAGCCAGGAAAGACAGGAAGGTACAAGGGCAAGACTTTCAAGTACACAGTAGAGCAGGGTGATGTCTGGTCTTTCTGCTTTTAAGGAGGAGGAAAGTCTTATGGAATGAAGCCATCAACCTGCAAAAGTGTAAAATATGTTCTCATATGCTTTTCATGCATCAATAAGTGTGTATTTATGTTGGGATAGTAACTCAAGATGGCTTTGTCCTTAATGGGGAAACGGTGGGAGGTACTTATTTTCCAGCTAGGGAATACTGGGCATCAAGTAGATGCAAAATGGAAATAATAGGCAATCAGGTTTTATACCACCATAACCATCACAGTACAAAACCTCATTCATCTTTTGTTCTGGAAACTATCTGTATATGAGAGATGCTTGCAGTTTAAACCATTATACCCAAAGCCCACTGAGTGAGAGCAAACTTTCCCTTTGTTGTGGTAGGCTGTATACAGATATGGAAAAAAATGTGACTTAGTTTTATTTCTTCTCTCATTTTTTCTTTTCTAAATAGGTAGTTAGCTCATGTTGTCCAAGGATCACTGGTGCTGCATTTCACAAAAAGATATTCCTTCTCTATTCTTACTTTCAGAGCAACATCTCCTCTCCCTAAAAGAAGTTTAGGCATGCCTCAAATGTTTTCACTTTGTCCTGTTTGAACACCTGAAGTTCCTTTATCGTGGCTGTCTTATCAAGGTAGTTAATTATTATTGGATATCCAAGACAGAAGTGACCCACCTGAATATTAGGAGGACATATTTTCTTCAACATGTTGCTGTATTAGCAAATAATATCTAATATTGAAGCTATATTATTAATTTCTCATTATTAGAACAACATTTTTTTTTAACTTTACATTGCTGCTTACAAAATGAAGATGATGTACAAGCCAGCTTGGAAATAAAACTTGTAATTTTCCTGTGCAGTGGAATAGTCATGTAAAAGTCAGGTGTCTGCACAACAGCAAGTCAAGATACAATCTGTTGATAGCATTGATATTATTTTTCCTTAATTTTATTTTCACTATAAAGTATTAGATTTTTAGCGACATTATGATTGCAATCTACCTGAGTTATTGTTGTTGTTGTTGTTATTATTATGTTTCCATCAAAATTGAAAGAATAACATCTTTAATTCAGAGAAGGGTTGTTATATGTACACCATTTGACAATCCCTGAATCTTCCTCTATACCCACCCTGCAAATTACTGTAGAAAATTACATTGGATGAAAAGCCATGCATTGTTGATATTACATGTGTGTGTGTGTGCACATAGGCCTATTTTGAAAAGCATATAAAAATTATAGAAGGGAAAAAAATAATATGACACTCTATCAGGCACAACATCCAGATCTGAGAAGAGAACTGAAAGATACTATAAGACAGGATAAAACTGGAAATCCTTCCTCTACCTTAAATAAGAAATGAGAGGTAGAAAATGATGGGAAGCGAAGGCATGGCTAAATACAGAGTAAGCAATGATTTGGTGACCTTCTGCAGGGGTTACCACCAGGAGGGTGCACTGTGTGGTCTGAGACCTTCCATCTCTCAGCGAACTTCAGTCTCAGCAGGGCCACATCAGTGGGCATTCGACTCTGCAATGAGCCTGATGGAGAGAGATTCCCAGAAAAAGCATCCCTACAAGACAGCTGAAGATGTTATGCATATGGGAAACAGAGGCACCAAGAGTTTTATAGCTGGGTAAAGAACACTTGTTTGATTCTTTGTTTACATACAGGTATAAGAAGTCTAGGTCAATAACACCCAATCTTCTGCCAGGGAGAGGTGCATGACTGCTCACTGAAGAATTTGAGGGTCTCCCGCTGCATGCCCTTAATGTCTGTAGACCATGTTCATAGATACATAGCCAGTTTCCATCATATGCATGTTGAACCCTTAAGCAGTATGCTTGCCTAGTACATGTAGGGACATCTGCATCATAATTATACCATGAACGCACATATATTTTTATGTCCCAGGCAGCAGTTGTGATACCCCCAGGAAAGAGAATCAATAGATACAAAGAAGATTACATTTTCTAAACATAGTATGTAGACACTGAACATTGTTTTAAAGTCCATTTTTACACTAAAAAACAAATAGCCCAAACAAACAAACAAAAATACCCTCTAGATATGGCTGCTATTACTGAAACATGGTCAGATAATTCACAGTGTTATAATATTAATATCAATTAGTTCTATGAAGACAGAGTAATGATTTTACCAATTTACAGTATATAATCAGTTTAATGTTCACACTTCCCAAAGTATCCTTCACTTCTTAAAAAAGTCATCCTTCTCAAAGGGTATATTAACTAGGAGTACCTCGCTTTTACTGCTTGTCATTATGTGTGTATTATTTGCTGCTCCCCAGAAGGGTGAAGCTAAATGCAATAAGGTTTTATGAATTTAAATTAATGATTTTCTGATGTTGTATCTTTCATTTTTAGAATGTAGTTGATTAATGTCTATAGCTATTGTAGTAATAGAGCTATACCACTCTGTTGGTTGTAACTTCAGAAAGTCCACCTACACTTTTGGACCATATTGAGGGAAGCATCATAATCCTCAGAGAGATACAGGGCTTTAGTTGCAATTACAGATTTTTCCTCAGATTATTTTCATTTCTGTTGTGTATGTGATGCTGTATGATGACATATGTGACATCATTTCACACTAGTACAACAGTCAGTATGATGAATATGACTTTTAGTAAAACTATCAGGTAGCAGGGTGACTAGTGTGGTTGCAACTTGCAAGTATGTCCCTTCCCACATAATTGTGTGCTGAAAACTGAAATCATCTTGCTGAAAAATGACAGATACAAAAATGTGAATCTTAACTGCTGCTGCAATGGAAGATTTGGTAAAGCACATTATAATGAATGAGAAAGTAAGGCTTACAAGTGTTGTCACTCCTCCTGTGGAGGAGAAATGAGTCCCGTTTAACCCTTAGTATGCAAATGCGGTGAGCATTCCCAGAATACACACATTGCAGTCATAAACCTTAACCAACCTACAACATTAAGGCAGCTGAATCACCATGTTGCTGTGCTTAAGTAAATGCATTAACATGAAAATACGTTCAAGTTCAATAGTAATGAGCTGAAGTAATGCATCTATTTGTGGCAATAAATCTTATGACACAGCGTAGGCAGCATTCAGCAGAAGGTTTAAATGGAGTGAGGAAAAGCTGAAGTGGTCTGATTAATAAGGATAAAGTTCTTTGTGGTGGGAGTAAGACCACACTGATAGACCTGATTGTGGGAAGGAAGGGTGAACTGATTAGGTTTATTAGAACACTAATTCATTGACTTGATGAATACAATTAAATTACATTATTATTCTTACAGATTTTTATTTGAGCTGCATTAGGTTGCATAAATCCCAAAATAAGATCTGTCTTACTAACAGAACTGTTGCTGCCTCAAAGAGTGAGTAAAAGATTAGTGTTTAACAATTCATGTAAAAAATGATGTGAATCAAATGAAAGGGATGAACCAAGCTTCTTAATGTTTCATTTTTTTGCTCAATGTAAGTAGTGTTTGTAATGGTGGGGTTACTGAAGAGTGAACATGAAGTCATTTGGTGGTTCAAGTATGAAATCTTTGGCTTCAGCCTTGGCACTCTGTAGGATGATATTTGAACAACTTGAAAGTGGTGTAATTCTCATGTATCAATAAATAGTTTTATTCTAAAGAAGAACTAGGGAGATCTGCAAAATCTCTAAATAAATACGTGTTTTCAACAACTAAAAAAATATTCTAAATAAATTAAATTCTAATTTGATAAAATTAAAATATTCAATTCCTGGGTTTATTTAGCTTATTTAACAGGAAATTAATTATATAAACAAAGTTATAATTTTGAAATAAAAATTTCACATATTTCAATTTGATAAGAATAAAGTTAGAATGCTGTGTACTTTTATCAAAATTACTATCTGTATTTGCATAATGTATTCTGTCAAAATTGTCATATTTCCTCATGAAGTTCTGTTGTTTACAGAATATTCTCTTATATCAGGAGAAACGACTTGCTGTACTACTTTAATCTACTATTATGTAGAGTGCATATTTAAAATCAGTATTTCCTTCTGTATGATTTTTGTGCTTAGTTTCACATCTTATAATTTTGAGGTATTAATATTTTATAGTGTAAGATTTTTTTAAATGACAGTTTTAGTAATTTTAAGGATACGAATTATTCTTTTTTTTGTTACAAGTAATTTATTGTTGGTAAAATGTACTACACTGACATCAGTGAAAACAATAAGACTGTTTATTTTCAGATTTTCAAGCATTTCTGTTTTGTCTAGTTAAGGTACTTTATTTCTAACCTGGACAAATTACTTGTCCAGTGCCATTGTTTTAAATTTTGAGGGTAAATCAGTTTTGGGTATTTGTTTTGAGGAAACTATGAAATCTCTGAAATCAAACGGGGTGGCACGCAGCATTCATCCTTGAGAAATGAGTCTTGCAAGAGCACTGCTTTGCATCTTTTTCAGATCAGCAGCAAGGAAAACTGGGTTTGTTGACTCCCTTCCTAGTGTATGAATGCCAGACTACAAGTAGCAAGAGGTTTTTCTTAGTTCTGATCTGAGAAAAACACAGAGCAATGGCCTGACATGTAACGACTTAATTTACTATTAGCAGTGGCATAAATGATTAAGTCCTCTACAACAGGGAGAACTTAAAAATTCAGGGTTTTTTTACCCTCACAAAATTATACATACTCTTCCTTTCCATGCATGGCTGATTTTAATCTGTGTAACTTCAAAAACTGAAGCTGAAGCTCAACAGCAAGCAGATGCTTGGCGTCTCTAGCAGTGTGTAACCTGCAGAAGTTCAATACAATTTCAGAAATTGTTATACTGCAAAACATGCCTATCAGCTCAGCTGACCTTTAAGCTTCACTCAGTGTTCACTTTAGGATTAATTATTCAATTTCTTGTGTTTGGGAATTTTCCAAATTTCAAGAGCCTTGCAGCCATATTTTAATCTTTTACAGCGAGCTGTCTCGGTTGAAGAGTCCAGCAGTTTACCCTCATGTTGGCTGATGTTTAGCAATCAATACTGTGAGTGTCATCAGGAATCTAATTAATGCAGGTATTTCTCTCTTTTTTTTTTTTCTGGAGATAAAGAAATAATCTGGTCTTTTCTCTTGATATTATTTTGCTTCAAGTGAATGAATAATGATTAAAACAGTTATTAGACATGTAAATATTTGGCTTTCCTTTAAAAGATGGAAAGATGCTTCAACAACAAATGACCTCACATAGCATCAAAAGCAATAATGAAAGTACAGAAGTGCAACTTGATCACAGAAAAGTTCTGATTATTCTTTCCTTATGTAGGATTAAACTGAGAAAATATTTTTATTTTTTGCTTTTGCTATATTGTTCTTCACTGACAATAGGGTATTTTGTTCCAGTCTTGCAGTTGTTCATTTCTATTATTAGAAAAACGAAGCACATGGCAAACATATTTATGTAATATTTCCCATTAATGTGTGACCCAGTAATTTAGCATGTATCAATAATTTGAGGAAGGATGAAAGAAAAAACCACAATCTATTGATGAGTATAAACTCTTTCTCTCCATTTTATCTTCATTATTTTTCTCCAAGTTATCCATTCAGTTCTTCTGTTGTGTTGTTATTTAGATAAATAAAACCAACAGAACAAGGAAAAGTGTATGCAAATACTAGAATATCTTAGAACTTTATAAAGAGGGGACCCTAAAACTATATATTTTTAAAGCTAGCAACATCTTTACCTGAACTTGAAGAACTTGAAAAAAATATAAATATATTACCTGCTGACTTTAAAGTTCTTAGAATAAGAATAGAGGGAAAACTACAAATGAAACACATTTAAATGCATATAGATGTTAGCAAATGGAGCACATGCTCTCTACTGACATTCTCATAATGTGAGTTTTGCCATCAGTTTGAAAGACTTAAACAGCTGAACGTGTGCTGTGGACAAAGTATTGAGTGTCCTACAGGTGAAGCCCTAAAGGCAAATCTCCTTTTTGAGATTCTGTGTCTAGTTTAAATATCAAATTTATTTTTTAAAATAAAATTTTATAGGTATAGGTATGATACCTTATAGAATGTAAATTGAAAAGAAAAAAATTGAAGTTTTTTGTCAGCACAACTGCCCCTGTATATCTCCCAAGCCAAGGTTAAAAAGTGAACGTAACATTAAGATTCTATTTAATGTTAGTCTATGTTTTTAGTTCAAAACTAAACCACCAAAAAAAGGTTTTAACAGTGTGTTAAAACATTGTGTTCTCCTTGTTTGCCATTTTTTACCCTAAAAGTGACTTGAGACACTGTAAATAGCACAAAAATAATCATATTTTTGCTAGGCCCTGAGGTACA
Source organism: Anarhynchus alexandrinus (assembly GCA_008711295.1). Classification (NCBI taxonomy): domain Eukaryota; kingdom Metazoa; phylum Chordata; class Aves; order Charadriiformes; family Charadriidae; genus Anarhynchus; species Anarhynchus alexandrinus. The sequence goes on from VUYV01000434.1 coordinate 148,176, forward strand.
TTTCTACAATTGGGTTAAAATTCTAGAAAACAAATGGTAGTGCTTGATACCAAGAGAGCTAAAAGAACATGCACAGAAGAGCTGCTTGGTACAAAATTTTTTTTTGGCATTTTAACAACATGAATCTTGTTATGCAGAATGGGACTGTTGGTAAAAATCAAAAAACACACAATGTCCATAAACATGTGGATTTGATATTTTCCCTTCCAAAAATTTGAAAATGTAGATGTGGAGCAGAAAGATGAGACAAACAAAAAAAAACCAGCTGAAAATTATTTACTATTAAAAAAAGTGGAAAAATATTTTAAACTTATAGGGTTTTTTAGCAATTTGAATCAGTATGGAGCACACACTTCTGCCTAGGGTTAAGTTACTTTAATTCATTCAGTAAAATAAGTCTATCCATCACCCCTTCCTTCCCACACAGTGCTATTTTATACAAAATTTCAGTGAAAGAAAAACAGGAGAAAGAGAGACTGCAATCAGGAAATCTACCAGAAAAGAATTCATAACTGCCAGTTCCTACAGGGTAAGAGGAATAGGATTTTCCCAGGGTTTAGGACACCTATGTTTTTAATCTTTCATCTGCCTAAAGAAATTCAAAGAAAGATCTTTATCTTCTAGGGAATATTCTGCCTATTCTGAATAGACTTTCCTGTACTTTTGGTTTAAACTGTTCTACTTTATAAAAAGTGTATTCACATAATTTAGGTGTGCAGATCATTACCAAATCAAGAAATTTTGGAATTTCTGCTTATTTGTCCAATTTTTATGAATGTTATGAAAAACTATGCATCAAATGGATTTGACTTGTAGTCAGAAAGCTTCTAGTACAATAGCTACATGATTCTATACTGAACAGATTGAAACCCAAATATGATTGACAAAACTCAATGGATGTGTTATAGACAAAAACTCTGAAACGCTGAATTCAGTCATGTCTGCAAACATTGCAGTAACATGTCCTACATGCTGGTGACATTGTGAAATGTTTATTATGTACTTTGAAAGATTTATATTCCTCCTTGAGCACTAAGGATGTACTATTTCCTGGATTGGCTGACGTAGCTCAGCAACAGTGGTGAACTTAATGGTTTTCATTGCAGAATGAGTTACAAAGGTGTTTTTCCACTCCCTTTCTTCTTGTTTTTAAATGTCCTTGATACATTGAGGGAGAAGAAAACTGACATGGGCTCATTATGTTTATAAATGTGTATATTAAAAAAATATATATGCTGTGTACTAAAAGAGGCACTCTAGGTTACATTTGTAAAACAAAGTGATTTTCAACAAAACAATTTTTAAAATATTACCTATTCTTACCTAAATAGTGAAGATTTTAACCCAACCTTCCAATTCTGTTGTTCATATAGACCAGTGAAGACACAGTAAAGATAACTGTTTGAATGCAAGACCTCACAGAACTGTTTCTAAAATGTAATTAAAAATACTTTCAAAAGAAGGTTAAATATTTTAGTTTCAGAACATAACTGAAGAATAAAAGATTGTGAAAGTCACGGCATTCTGTGAAGTAATGTCTGCAGATACATGAGAGTTGGTACACTGGAGGAAGATGGGTGGATGAGGACAAGGAAATAATTTATACTAGTATTTTTCAACCTTTATAAATCAGAGCTTGTATTTTCACATCTTCTGAACATGTCATGTGAATTTGGTAGAGTGGACAGTTTTCAGTTTCTAGCCAATGAAGACAATTTGTTCTTCAGCTGAAGGGGTTTTCTGAGTTGTCATCCTCTTGAGTTTTTCATTCCTTTTTCTGCAGTTAGTCTACAGAGCACTTCCATTTGTTTCCAGTGCTTCAGCTATGGCATCCATCAGGAAAAAGGATACATTTCACACTTACAAAAAAATCCCAGCATGTCATCCACTGAAAAATGTTGTTAACAAGAACTGTGTAGACTAGAAATAAAGAAGGTAGAGGATACTGGATCTGCTGAGCTTTCTTATTTAGAAAGGGTATTGCATAGTGAGCAGAGTGACTTTAGTTTCCTGTACCTTCTGATTTGTAAACCACATAAATATAAATTTATCAAGAGAAAAGCAAAATATTCTAAGTTAGCGTAATGCAGTGGTGCAAGTGTTTGGTATGGATCCAAGTAAGAAAGACACTCAGACTCCGTGATGTATTGATTAAAATTCCATTACTTAGAAACAACATAAGAAGGAAATAGAAGATAGCATAGATAATATTAGATGGTGGGAAACCTGAGCTGTGCAGCATCGGCAGACCTCTAGGCACAACACAGTGCATAGATACCAGATGCTAAGAAGATCACCAGCAATATGGGCTTCAGAGCTCTTAAGGAAGGTTCTTAGAAATGAACCACTCTATTCATATTTTCTACCATTGAGGAAAAGGATGTATATATGAAAACATACTGCTTTGCTTCAAGATAAGACAAAATCATGCAGGTACCAAGTGCGAGATGCCTACAGGCTCCTCAACTATAATTAGTCGGCTAATTTTATCTTGTAGCCAAAGGATATGTTCCCAGCACAGGCCTGCACCTTTTCAGGTCAACATGTTGAGTGGATCACGACGACCTTAATGTACAATAGTTTTCATGACAGGACTGCCACACTTAGCACTCAGACCTGTCTTCCTACTAGTCCAATCTCATTAGGATTGACATGTACAATATGCATTCCTTTGTAGCTGGTATTAGGCACACAGTTTATACAGCTTGGTCCTTCCCTTTCATCACTTCTGGTTCTTCCCCTAAACATTGCAATGCATATTCCCCCAACTCCCTAAAAAAGTCCTATAAATTTTACACAATCGCTCTTTCCTCTGCATACCATACCCCATTAGGCAAATCCACATTATACAGTATTCTGGGGAGAGAGAGTTTCCTCCCTTGACTCCTCTCTGGGTTTGTGTCCCAGAAAGTAAAATGAGTGAATCTCTCTCCTTTGGTAGACTTAGGAGTAACCAGTTTTCACTGATTAGGTCACTAATGTTCCTCCAGCCATCATTGCTCTTCTGTTCCTCAACAAGCCTTTTTGTTGAACATGATCACCCTTTATTCATGCAACAAAGACGACTATAGAAACATCATACTCAGTTGTGCTACTCTGCATAAGTAAACTGGGATGCTTACAGCAGCTTCCAGTAGGTTACATCTAAGACACTTGCTGTTAACTGCTTTCTCCATAGACTAACTTTCAAATTTTCCATTTTACGGAGGAGGTGTGATTTATAATAGTCACAATAGGTCCCCCTCTTTTGAAGGAAATAAATTCTTTGTTAACATCACAGAAAATTACTTAACCTGAGAACTTCATAAGATTTTATAGGAGATGGTAGACTTACAAAGATGAAGATAAGGTTTTTAAGTCTTAAAAACAACAACAAAAGTAATGAGGCAACTACCTTCTAAATCCATTATTGATATTTCTTCCCTGTCTCATTTCCATTCCCTCTCCTCTACAGTTTACATTTGACCATAGGAAGGTATTTCAGACATCTTCCGCATCTTCTTTCAAACAACTTGGCTTTTTACACACTGTGATAGCTTTGGTTTCACACCTTTGACTTTTGGACATCTATCAAGATGTCCTCTTATAATTTGGTTTTATTGTTTTGTTACACTTCTGTCAAATCTACATTCCCAGATAGTTATGCCGAATATAACTTAAAGCTGTGGAAAATTGGTTCTTTTAATGTTCCAAATAAGCACATAATTTGTTGCTCTATGATTTGTATGCATGAACTACATTAAAGCAGTTTACTAGCACTAACACATAAACAATTAGGATTTAAAGGTCAGTACTTAATGTCTCTTTATCTGTCAGAATAAGTTTTGATAGCTTACATGTGACATATTAATCTCATTATTAATAAATTTATCATCTACAAGAAGTTTTCATTAGTGAATGAGATGTTCCAGAAATTCCATTTAGATTGAAGTCAGCTATACTGTAGGTTTTTCCTCTTCAGCATGCTCTGGAAAGATGCGGAAGGAGCATTTCACTTTACTTTTTACTGTGAAAATGTTGTTTTACTTCCTGACCAGAACAAAACCATTTGTCCAAATTGATGCCTGCTATAACTCCAGGTAAAGCACAATTATCACAGTACATCTACTGAATCATTGTGGTGGGACAAATTTTGCTATTATTTACAACCACATATATTCATTGTGAAGTGAGTGGACCTCAGAGAGACTAAAGAAGGATCAAATCAGGCATTTTAATATTCAGACATTAGGCTGTGTTAATTAACTGGTGGTTTCTCAAAGTTTCAACACAGTGATGCAAAAATTTGCTGCCAGTAGCTGGAATTCCTCTATTTTTGTTCATTTTCATTGGGACAAATTTCTTTGCCTGTTTCCAACTCATTTTCTGATAGTGAAAGATTCTGTCAGTCCCTGGCAAAATCTCATGAAAAACAACTTTCCAGAAACTTCTCTCCCACCAACTACCTGCTCTAAGCACTGTATGCATTCTGCCTAATTTTTATGGAATATTACTTCCTACAACCAAATGTCTAGATTTGCTGTATTGGATTATTCTCTTCAAGGTGTTTCTTGTACTTTCATCTGTGAGGATGTAATATCACATAGCAAATTTATGACATATCTATACCACAACAAATACTAGTAGGCACGGGTTCCTATTTAGTTTTCCTTTACCAACAGGCTAGGATGTTCAGTTAATTGAGTATCCCAACTGACAGATGCGTTATGTGTCAAGTCTAGCTAACACTGTAGCTCTGTAGTTCTACCACACTGCTATAATGTTCAGGGGCTGAGTTGGAATAATAATCAGAAAGATGCTAGCTTCTGATATTAGATCACTTCAATTCTATAGGACAGATATATCTCATCAATGCTTTTGTGGACCTGGTCACTTAATATGCATTTCTGCTGTAGAGAAAAAGTACTCAGAGACCACCACAGAAAAAATACAGCGTTTCTGTTTCTTTCTGTGTCTGATATACTTGAGCCCATGATTGTGCAGAACCCTCAGCTATGGTTCAGAAGTGTGCAAGAAGGACTTTCTGTTGACACTACAGTGTTGCCACATTGTTCCCCAAGCTGTCCTTGCATTTTCTGAATTTACTTTTAAGTAAGCTTCCACTTTTTACAATTTCTATTAACAAGAAAAGCTGACCAAATGATCCCAGTGCCACATTTCAACCCACAGTGCATACTTTTCTCATCAAACTCATAGCTTCAAGCCTTTAAAAGGTTGTCAGACATGTTTGTTGTTGTTATATTAGCAAGAGTCAAGTAAACACCGCTAAGATCTTCATAGAAATGCGCATTTGCTACTGTCTGCATGAAAAACTTACTTCTTTCACATTCACGGCAGCTTCTCAGTAAGAACTCCTATTTTATATTTCTGCATCCTGTCTTCAAATGTGTACAGCTTTCTGGAGTTCCTTTCAATATTCCTCATCATCACTAGGGTTGCACAACCATAACTTGACAGGACAGATAGTTCTTGGCTTTTCATCTGACTTCAGAGAAACATGGCTTGGCAAGCTATGTTCTAATATAGGCAAACTTGCAAATAAAAACAGAAACTCACCCAGATCTCAAAATAGATCTTTTATACCACAAGACAACATTTCCTCCTGAATGAAACTTGTCAAGCTCTGAAAAAAAATGCTGCTTGTAAATGAACCTGAATGTCAGAATGATGAAATTTCTTGTAATATTCCTCCCACATAGCCAGAAAATATGCTTTATCTGAGGAGTTTCTTGATTGTATTAATGCTAGCCACTATGTACGAACACTTATTCTATATTAGCTGGTATTGAAGTCAATGAAGCTTTACACTGACTGAAGGTCTTCTCTTTTTATTAAAAAATAAATAAATAAACAAAACCAAGTCTCCAAAACTAGATGTCATCATCACAGTGTATTTTTTCTTGCACAGGGATTCTTTGGTCTTGTCTCTTTAGAGTCATTACATTTTATTGCTGTTATTTCTCATTTTAATCACCTTCCCTGTTTCCATTTCTGTTTAATTGCAAATTGTTTTCCAAAGAGTTTTCCTCTGAGGACTCTACTATTGGTTTTGGCTGTATTGAAAAGAAAGGATTAAACTTTAATTCATTCCCAATTACAGTAAAATGAAGAATATGAACCATTAGTGACATATAAACTTCTCTAGAGGTGTGTAAGAAATTGAAAGGCTATATCATTACTCAGGCCGCTTGATAAAAACAAAATAAAAATAAGCAAAAATTCAGTGTAATAATACCACTTCTCAAGATTCAACTAGGCTAGAAAAAAAATTCACTTTCACTGTTTTAAATGGAAACACTAAAATTATATTTAACATTCATGTTCCCAAGGCAACGTAAAATCTCTAGCTGTGTATTGAAACAGCTATGGATTTATCCATCTGTCTTCTGCATATGGAACTCATCTATCATTTATCTTTTATATCATAGCTCTTATAATGTCTCTCCTTGCAGATATACCTTATATCTGCCCTGTTAAAGTCATATATATTTTATACCTGTACTTCTTAAAATAGAAGACATGGTGAAAGATGCAGGGTTGTTCCTTGATTACAAGGTGATTCCATTCCCCACCAGACTACTTAGTGCTTTTGTAATTTAGAATTGTAAAGAGTAAAAAATCAATACCCACTGCAAATGGAATGATTAATCAGAGAAATTTGTGGTGCTGACAGCCTTGTTTGATTCCTAGTGTATGCTAAATATGGGAAGGGAAATTCCAATGGACACACAGATTTTTCAAGATTTTAGTGACTCAGTTCTGGTGTGTGCAGATTGATAAACTTTCAGCAGACTCCATTTTGCAAGAACGATAAAAACTTAGTCCTTGGCCTGCGCAGGTTGTGCAACCTTCCAGGATTATTAGTGACAGAAAATCCATCAGTTCTCATTTACAAAGCTAATTGGAGAAATGACAATTCCAGAAAGCAGCCAATTTGGATACCATAGAATTTGTTTTCATGTTCCAACCCCAAAGCCTGACATTTTTCATGAAAGCACATTATTATAGTCTCAACAAGATCTCTGTCATGTTATTTTATGCTCAACAGGAAATCTGTAGCAGTTTTTTACTCTGGATTTTTTTAAAAGATGGACTTCAATTTCTGTCTCCCTATATCCTACATAAGTCATCCTAATTACTTGCAGGGAAATAAAAATATAAAACAGGTGTACTAGACAAGTAATTTAGCTCATTCTATAACCTGACAGAGGTCCGTAGCATACTCTAAGAAAGACTAAAATAGCTAAGAAGTACCCACTGCTACTTCCCTCATATTCAGTGTTGTTTTTTACCAGTCTGTAGCTGCACAGGATGGTCCAGTGAAACACAGGATAAGCTAGGGTAAAAAACTGTTTATCCACTGCTTCTCACGATTGTCTATGTTCATGTTTTCAACCCACTGTAAATGCAATAACCTTAATACCCATACCAACACTCTTAATGTTCTCCTCTTGTCTAAAGATTGTAAAGATTTAATACTTATGGGTTACATTTGTTTGTGTTTTGGCCCTTTACCTTTTAACATGATGACTTCCATCATCTGATTATCGATTTCAATGACAGACATTCAGTTGGTTAAACATTGTAGAAGAAAAAAAAATGTGGGATTTAGCATCAAGAAGGAGACTGGTAGGTGTTACATTTGTTGAATTATAATCTAAAAACCCAATTATGAAGAAAATGGATAATTAAAATGAAGTAATTCTTCCAACATCTTTTAGTTGATTTGTGAAATTCTCTGTAGCTGGAGGTCAAGGAATCAAATGGTATAGCTGAATTTCTAAAATGGTTGGATAATTTTATGATTTGATGCATAACTTTAGTAGTTAATACCATTTACTTTATAGTATTACCTGAATCACAAAGGAGATTTTAGCTCCACTTTTGTACTGCATAATCAGCCAACTGTATTATGAAGTTTATGGCTGAAGACAGCCATAATGTCCTCTTAGCCAATCTCTTTTTAAGATCAAACAAACCAAGTTCTCTTTATCTTTTCTTGTATCTCATGTGTTCCAGCCTCCTGAGCATCTTGGCCCTCCAGTGGGATCTCTCCAGTATTACCATGGTTTTCTTGTACCGGGGTGTCCCAGACTAGACACAGCATTCCAGATGTGGTCTCACAAGTGATAAACAGAGGGGGATAATAACCTGCTGGCTACACTCTTTCAAAGACAGCTAGGTATATGGTTGGTACATGTCTCAACACATTCTTCACCAGGACCCCCAGTTCCTGCCTCTCAAAACTACCTTCCAGCTGTTCAGCACTTGGTCTGTGTGGCAGCACAGTTTTTCATTTGCTGTTGTTAAAACTCATGATGTTGTGGTGAGCCTATTCATCCTGTTCAGGTCTCTTGTACCCTGTTGAGAAATCCTGCCCCAGTACTCATCAGTCACTGGGTTACTGCAAACTTTCAGTTGGTACATTTCATTCCATTGTCCTGGTCATTAATAAAGACATTAAACAATACATGTATGGTCTGAGATTTGGCTTATGAAATCCACTCCAGCATGGAATCTTCCCAAGCGGATGGCTGAACAAATTAAGATCCTAAAAGGCAGCCAAAAATCATATACATAATTTCAAGTATTGACAAAAAAGTATTTTATGTGGGATATATCAAGGTTCTATGTATGCACAACAGAGGAAGCAGAAGAAGGAAGTATCTAATCAGGGATCTCACAGTTATGGTTTTTAACATGTTATAGTGTACATAATGTCATTTAGTGTATGTCAGAGCCTTTTTAATGGGACTTCTAGGGCAGAATCCCTTCTCAAATGCATACCTTTGCAAACATCTCCTTTTTCAAAGTAAGGAATTAATGCTGTATAATAATAACGCAATGTGTAAAGTAAAAAACAACTATTCTTGCTGGAAAGTCAATTCTCAATGGCATAATTTAAAAATCAGTGGGTCTGAATTTGATATTTTCCTTATGGAGCAATAAATTCATTGACAGTGAATAGTTGCATAGGCATTAGACAGCAGCATAATAATCAGCCAAATGTTACAATTTATTATAAAGCATATTTTTGTCTGTGCATAAAAAGCAGTTCTTCTTTTTGAGTCAGTGAGCCAGTTTTGCAAAAGGTACATTGTGAGTGCTGTGTTTCTGTGAGATCTTTCCAACACCAATGAAGGTCCAGGAATCTCAGCTGCAGGCTAGGGCACAAAATCTATCATATTTTTTACTTTTATTGACTTAGGAATGAGAAATTGCCACAACATGCTACAGGAAAGGTTTGCCTAGCCCAGTGTTTCTTAGCTGTCAATCAGTAGGGTAAGGATAAACCTGCAGAACACCAAACATGAGAATATTTTGTGGAAGATTGTTTCTTTTTTCTCCCAGAGTTAAATGTTACCTTTATATTCCCAGATATACTACTTGATTTCTTAATTTTTAAGCTAGATGTGTTTGTAGACTGTATTCTTTTTATTGCTATAAATTCCATATTTTCTCAAGAATCTTTATTTACATAGTAAAAGAAGTTACCGATTTGTTGCAAATAACTTATTTTAATTATTTGAAGTTTATTGTTCTATAATGCTTTTGTTACTGAATTGCTTTAGTCTCTTTAATTTACTTTTTCCTCTCCTTCCCAGGTTATATAGCCACAAAACCTGGTATCGTAACTCTCCACATTAAGGCAGTACATTGCTTCTCTGAAGAAGCCCATTGATGACAGCAGGATTCCTCTTATTAAATTGCCTGTTAGAGTTGCTGTGGAAGTAATTACAGCTGGAGCATCTTCGGTTCCTCTTATGTGCCTTTCCAAGGCTGTAATTATTTTTTTCTCTTTGGACTTTCTCTATAACATCCTGCTTTAATTGCACTATTCAAGAAAATGTGTTTTCTGGTTTCAGTTCATCTAAGTCTGTATTTTTTTGCCCATTATTGGAAACAGAGTAGACATTTCTCAGGGCAAGCAGTTTTTCCTACTAATCAGGTATGTAAGTGAAAAGAGAAGGAGAAAAGAAAAGAAACAATATTAAGGAAAACTGGATGACCAAAACAAGGTACACTGTATGTTGATGTAGGTCAGTGCAGTTCCTGGTGGAATGATATAAACATCACAGAGTTACCACTATATTCCCTATATTTTTCATAAACTTTTTAGCTCACTGGAGAAACCAACAAAAGAATCTCATTACAGAAAATTACTTTGTCAGGCCTTAAGTCTGAGTAGCACTGAGTCAGTAACTAAAGAATAAAAGTTGTGTGTTTGTAGTTTGATGTTGCTTCTAAATCCTTCGGTTCTGGACTGTCTCTGCAATCCAAAGGATTACCATTTTAGGAGCAAAGGACTCAGATTTTATACATGCTGACAGATTTTCATTTAAATAACAAGCTGTCCTATCTCTGTTTCAGAGTGTAGACCAAATAAGTACCATGAATACAAAGATCAAACATTTTTTCCTAGTAATGATGTTGGATTTTTTTTTACTTCAGGAAGATTAATAAAATGCTTTTTGGAATTTTTTTCTGACTGAGATTTAGTGGAATGACTTACACTGCTCAGTCAGAGATACACGGATTTAAAAACTGTTTTAAACATTTAGCCATTGCTATTGTTGTTGCTGAAGTTTCTTTTTTCCTTTGTTTTACAGAGAAATTTGGGCTGATGTTTACTTGATTTTGTTTGTAAAAGCAATTACTGTTTAACAGAAAAAAGAGCTTTTTTTTTTTTTCTCTATGAAGGGTCTGCTTCATTTTACCATATCCTTAGGGCTACAAAAAGAAGCTGCACTGCTTTGCTGAATCGAGACCCAAATGAGCTGTGTATAGTGAAAGAAACATACACAGATGATTCTAAAGTCCTGCTTGTAGGATTTTACTCACCAAGTGACTAAAGTAAAGTTAATTCACTTTATACTTATTCGGTAATAAAGATTACAATTGTTTCTTGTGAGATGATAGGAACAAGAATAGTTTCCCTTCTAAAATAAAACAATCTGAAGTGATGTTGATCCTTTGAGTCAAAGCTGAGGCAATCTATCACATAGGTTAGTTTACATCTCTGGAGGACAAAGTGCGTTTATTACTTAAACATGAAGGCATAATGATAGTGATTTGTTACAGCTAGACAGCAGTGATGCATTATTACCTTCTATCTATCTTAACTTCTTTATGGAAAGCTCAACGTTAATAGTTAATTTGTAATTCATAAGAAATAAATATAAGTCACTGGCTGAAAATGTCCCACTAACCAGTAATGCAAAAAAAGACACTCTCACAAGCTGTCACTTTTTTCCCCAGTAGACGAGCCAAAGGTAATTACCATTTGTTATTGAAACAATTTGATATTTATTTGGAAAGGTCAAATAGCAATGCCAGTAACAGAAACTGAAATAATAGTGGAAATAAATATTATTTTTATTTTAAGTGATTTATATTCAACTACAAAAATTTATGTCTACAATCTCTGGATGCTTAGGCTGTTGCAAGGAAAAACAATCACACTGAAAGCCAATATCCATTAGATAAATGACAAGTATCAAATATTTGTTTTCTTTGTATTATTGAGTGTGCCACACTGACCTGATGGAGTGAAAAATCACTCAGTGCAACTTACTTCTCGATAAATCTGTTTACTTTTTACTTCAGCTTTACGGAAATTACCTTTTGTTTTTTTTCTATAAACAAAAGAGAACAGAAAATTATTTGAGGCATTTAATTTGTGTTTGATCAAAATGCATTGTTTCAAAGAAGCCTGTTGTTGAGTCCTGAATTTTCTTGAAATCAAAACCTTTATTGTCTCACTTTGAGCAGCTAAAATTAAGTACCCTAAACCATTTCAAATGGATTGCCTTAGGTTTTGTCTGTTTGCTGCTGCTTGTTTCTTTGCTTTCAGTTTTAGTGTAATATTCATTGCTTTCTGTAATCAACATTTTCTTCAGTCTCAGCTAAAACAAAGAACTGTTCGGAAAATAGTTCATAGATGTCTGGCACATTAAGGTGTTGGTAAAACAGCCATAAGCTTCTGGCATACATCTCTCAGTCTGAAGAAAGAAGTTATTTGCTCCAGGGGCTGCTGTTGCAGTAGAATAAAATTGTTTTCTTTGCAGTAAATTTAAAACATCATCTTGGTATGTTAATTAGAATATTCATCTGCCTAGTGTCTAACTCTTTAGATTTAGAGTACAAGAAAAACAGCAATTTAGGCACTGGGTAGGCATAAGTTTGAAAATATTAGGGAGTTTCAGTTACTCTCTAGAACACGCTATTCTTGAATGTCCATGAACAAATAAATTTATGCAAAGCTGGAAGGTCTTTCTAGGAAATAATTCTTTACTATAAAGTAAAGGAAGGAAATTGGAAGAAACATATCAGAGAATCCAGCAACACTCACACCAAATGGGTGTCCAAGAAGTCATCTTCCCTGCTCCATGAGTGTTGCTATACATTATTCTGTAGAAAAAACAAAAAACTTTGTTCCCTACCAATCCTTATTTCCCACCCCCACCCTCCCCACCCCTGAAAAAGGAAAGATATAACAGAATACTAAAGCACATGGTTTTAAGTACACAGGTATCTTTCTGATGTCCTTCTGACATTTCTCTTTTAGTTCATCTTTTATCAGTGCCTCCAAGAAGGATTTAAGTATAGCAGGTATCTTCTATAGAACAGATTACATAGAATATATTAAATACACAGAATATTATGAAAATACATGGAATCTATAGCACACATAGAAGTAATAGGTCACCTTATGACACTTTTCCTGCCAATAACTTCAACCCCTGAACCAGCAATTTCTTTCTCCCTGTATCAACTTTTCTCTCTAGGATTTTTTATATTAAAGGCAATTCCTTTTCTGACTAAACTAAAAACTTTTTTATTTTTTTCTCCAGTTACTGGATCAAGAGAGCAAGCTGCCCTTTACTGGAGGTGTCTGACCTGCCTTTTCCAATGTCATTCCAGAATGAATGTTTGTGAAGTAAAAACTATTGAGAAACTAGGATAGTGCATCAAAAAAAAATCCTTGTACATGTTTTGGAATACAGGACTGGATTAAAGCTTTCTACCAGAAGGGGATATGAAGCATCCCAATGGATAACTTTGATGAGGATCGGTGAAAATAGAGAGTATTTTCAGTATTTCTTTAGAAAGTATTAAGACACTGAGGCTTGAAAAAGAGGGGAATGGAGGAGTAGCATACAGTCTGTAGGAGAATAAAATGGTTATCATAAGAAAGATAATACAGGAGAGAAAACCAGGAGAAAATCACAGAATCATAGAATGGTTTAGGTTGGAAAGGACCTTGAAGATCATCAAGTTCCAACCCCTCTGCCATAGGCAGGGACCCTCCTGCCTTATAAATGACCTAAAATGCTAAGATACAAATTCTGTGAGCAGTACGATTCATATAATCTGTACCACTGCAGATTTGTTTCTAAATATTCTCCCATGACAGGCTACAAACTCTGACTGTGTCTTAGTCATTTGGGAATGTCTAAGCTCTCACGAGTTTCTAAATCGGACTATGCTTCCTCCTTTCAATTAGTCATGGCATTGCTGAAAGTTCTTTCCTCTACTCTTCCCAGACACTTATTTTCATGTAACTTTTTTTTCCTTTCTCCTGAAGCCAGTTTAAATTAATCTGGTATATGAAGGCAGGAGTGGGAGGGAGTAGAGGGAACATTTTTAAACCTAATTTCCTTGGGATATAAACAACACACATATCCTCTTTCCTAGGCCCATATCCTCCTTCATGGAAGGAGGAGTGTGAGATGTATTTCTCTTCATTCCTCACTCCTGCACCTCTGATCAGAGGTAAAAAGAAGTGAATTGCTTTCAAAATCAAACCTGCTGAATTAAATGTCCAAGCACATATTTCCATTAATTTATTTGAGAACCCGAGACAGCTGGTTCATGTTTAAGCTTTAGATTCATTAGGCTAAGGCTTGTGGAAAGCCTGGGGTGAGTTCATCATAATGGGGGAGAGCTTTGCCGCTAGCTTGCAGTACCAGCCAGTGCTGACAGGGAATGGAGGTCCACTCTACTATTGGCTAAGAAATTCATGCCTATTGCGTACTTCTGCAGATCTGTAGCTATCCACTACCATTACCAGCAAAAGCTATAAAACAGAGGTTTTAAATATGTACAGAATAAGAATTATGACTTTCTAAGGTTTTATACCACTATTTCAACTTCTAAACACAAAGTGCACATCAGTTCTAGTCATCGGCTAAAAATATCGATGACTAGCAGATTGCTTAGGGATTAGAGAGCTGGTACTTCACTATTGTGGCAAATTCAACTTATATTTCAGCTCCCTTTCAAAAGCAGATGTGGCACTGGAGAGGTGTTTTTTCTGTCCTTGGGCCCTCCTTCTGTTCCCTTATTTGAAGCTGAAAATCTTTATGACCCTCTTGCAAAAACGCAACTTTGCTGTTCTGCAGTGTTATAAAATTATCACTGTAATTTATCAAGGCAAAATGTTACAACAATCTAGTCCAATTCCATGAATGAACTCTCATTTAGGATGGTAATTAATTCAAGTGTCAGTTTGATCACCTTTTTTTTTTTTCACTCTAACAACCTAACAACCTCATATTGCTGATTGTTTTTTCTACTAAGTGAATAAATACTCATATCAAATTTTTCCTACCTGGATAGATAACTTTATTAAGTGGCTATTGACCAAAAATCCCTCAAAAAAAACTCAGAATTTCTGCACTGCTTTAGTTATTCTGTGCTTTTCTGAACTCTTCATTTTTCATTATAATTTGTATCACTGCCAACAAAATGGGAAATAGAGACAGGAAAACGTAAATCCATGTTCCTCAAATTACCCAAACCCCTTCAGATATTCATATGTTCATCCCAAGTAGATACTGAACTTAGAATAGATGGCCTAGGTAATCGTTAAACCTTAATAATACAAGAGTAAACTTCCTAAGACATCTGCATGCACACAACCATGACATTTAATACTTTGCTTCATTCTAGCTAAGAACAAAGTATTAGATTTCTAGGAGACCAAGTAACACTGGCTGACTGTTTCCTCTTGAGTTATGGTAGGTCTGAGACAGGGGCTCCCAAAATTTTATGGCACTAAGGTCACTGAATTGATTTTTTTTTTTTTTTTACCATCCTTTCAATACGTGCTGTTGCTTGGTGGTTACTATGCAGGTGACTAACTATTCTGAGAAAGACAGCATCTGTTCTCATTTGCACTGTGCTATATCTAAGTGAAACTTGTTTCCCTGCATATTTTCCTAACTCTAAAGATGTCCATTTTTATTTGATTGCTTTAACAACTCTTTCTATGAATAAGTTGGCACATTATTGATATTTTTCTACTTTATTTATATATTGCAAACTAGATAAGATATGATTTAAAAAAAATTACTATGTAATGTTCCTCCTGAAGCTAAAATCTTGGTAAGTACAATTGTGATTACCGTCTTCCATCATTCTTCTGCAGTCTGCAAATAGCATAAAATTTAGAAAATCATCCCTCCCACTGACCAAAAAATTCTGTCCCACAAAACTTATGACAATCAGTAGACACTATGCTGTCCTGACTCTGTGCTGTGGATTCAAATATTTCCAGACCTACCTCTTATTTCTTTTTTTTTCCCAATTCATTATAAAAAGAAAATGGGGTGTGGGGGTGGGGTGTGGTGGTGACATTACACCTGTTCAATTTTCATTGAATGAAAATATGAGGATTATTATAAAAAGTGCGAAAAGTTGATGCTGTTTTTATAAAGGTTAACACACTCAACTGTACAGACACCAGAGATGTACCAATTACCTGTAATGACTGGGGAAGAGGAAGGTAGACAGCAGAGGAAAAATGAACAAATTTGGGGTCATTACTGTCACTCTGGGGAACATGGAGCAGACCACTGAAAAAGCTATTTGGCATTGCCTAGAGAAAATCTGACATGCCAAAATAAATGGAAGGAAAGCAAAATACATTCATTTGGTAAGAATTCAAAACTGCTATGTTCATCAGGCCTAACTGACTCAGAAACCTGTTCACCAGCTCCAGCAGAGAATAAATTCTTTCTCGCATTTGCCATGCTTTATGTAACTGCATCTAGAGAAATGACAGATTGTGTTGATTGGTATTCTGGGAGAAAAGCCTTGCAAAATTTATTGAATGGAGTGGTGCAACTTCTGTTTATAGATCTGTTGGTACATGCTGTTTTAGAAAAAAAAGATCACTAAAAGGCTGATGAAACTGTCTAGAAATAAATGAAAGAACCCATTATTTTCTAAAAGAAAGATGTAGATGGCTGTATGACTTTTAAGGACAATGCAACCCTAAAAACCATTGNAACTCACTCAGCTCTAAGGTACAAGCCTGCATGTTTACCTTGAACACAGTACGCATAGGTCAGTCTTTCCTACTGTATGATATGCCCTTTGAGCAGACTTAGTTCCACTTGAGCAGCCCTGTTCAATTACATTGCCCTAAACAGACTCAATTTGTCATGCAAGATTTCACTTTTCTTGAAACTGCAGAGGACTTTCTCTCAATTTTGATAAATTTCTTTGCCCTTTTGTGAGTAACCCCTGAGGCTTCTATGTGCACGGTTTCTTTTTCACTGCTGTTATCTCGTGGGGTAGAGAAGCATGTCCAGGCATTAGGGACAGTGCTTTGACATTTTCACACAAGTCAAGCTGACTTCCAAGTGAATTGCATTCTACTGGTATTGCAAATGGTCAACTAGAAGTCATAGACATTACATTAGTCTTCCATTCTTGAAGGAGAACAGTGAAAATCTCTAATGGGATGGACTGTGTTTTTTTTAATGTCTAGCAATATGCACACACAAAATGCTGTTGGATGAACAACATATGCTCTCCCCCTTTATTTCTCCCTGTTAGACACTTTCTATAACAAGCATATTAAATCATGCAGGTTTTTTATCTATCCATATTGACAATTTTTTTCTAAATAAAACCTCTTAACCTTATATGGCAACTCATGATAGATATTTGAAACCTTTCTTTTCAATAATAAAAAGTATCTAATTTGTGTAGTATTGGAAGTGCCTAAACCACTTTATAAGCCTAAATCAATGTGCAGGTATTAAATTAAAGCATTTTAACTGTCACTGAGCTATCATCTGAGGTTAAATGGACAGTTTGCTTCTTAACATGCTAGAGTTATCGCAAAGGTTCTCAGTGGTGTTGAGTCCAAAAGAGGGAAAAAAAAATCAGCTGCTATTAACAAGGGGGAAATTCAGCAAAAATGTAGTATGCGATGTAAAATTCATATAGCTAAATTTATTTTAATGTCTGTCATGGGTAGGCATGTGGTTTACATACTTCTCGCTTTAGCACAGACATTCTCTTTCACTCATTCAGGCTATCCCTCCAGCTTGGCCTCTTCTTCAGCAGATACTGTCAGGGAATTTCCAACTGGTTTAATTGTAGTTTTACACTGGTTTCTTGCATTCTGTCTCATAAACTAGATCTTCAATCTCTTTTGAATGATCATCTTCTTTATGGCAGAGCAGCATGATTACCTTCACTCCGAAACCACCCTAGGTAGAAATTCATGTCCATGCCCTAAATTTTGATTTTTTGAAATGTAATCAAATATTTCAGTTCAGACAATTCAGGTATTGCAGATGGTTGAAAGTGTTATATAAATGTAGAAAGGTACAAAGCTGGGTGTGTTTATGTCAGATGCAAATGTTTCTTCTGATGTTTTCTTTCTGTTATGATTTTCCAGTAAAAATATAGGCCACAACACATTAAATTAGGCAAAGTATATATTACTTTTATGCTTGAAATCAGTGCCAATGACATGTATTTTATAGTCACTTAGCTTAGGTATTATTTTTATTGGAATAATCAAAATGTACACCTAGAACACATGTATAGACCCCGGTTATGGACTGAATCATCATAAAAATAGAAGAATTCTCTATGGAGAGATTATATATTTTCTTTATAAAAACTGTAGAAATAATTGCTTTTCTGGTCAGTTCTGAAGCTCTTTCATGCCAGGATACAAGATTTCTGTGAACCTGAGAAAGATTTCTAGAACAGGACTATCACCATCACATTTGCTTTCTGCCCTGTTATCCAGACTGGAATCAACCTTGCACAGCAACTCCGTTTCCACACTGTATGCCTCCCATTCAGAGGTCTGCTCCTTGTCACTTGGCACAGCTGACCATGAAAGCAAAGTCTGCTAACTTTCCTTCTTGACAATTTGTCAAAAGGCACATTAAAAAATAATTGGAGAGAAAGCACACAGATTTTTGAAATATATTGAGTCATTTTTCTTCAATGCTTGACTGGGCAAGTTCCAAGACACCTTTGCCTCTGCTCTCAACAAGAGAGAACTGCTGCTTAACAAAAGAAATATTGCTGTCTCCCACATACTAAACTCTTGGGATTTACTGCTGTTGGCCTTTGATTTAACAGTAAAGTCAACAGGTAAAATAGCTAATATTTTCAGGTTGGTCTTTGTGTTTTGTTTACCTTTTTAAAAATAAAACTTTTCACACTGTTCAGCTATGCCAAAGATGACCAAAATAATATAGAAAAAAAAGCCTTTAAAACAAGTTGCTATTTCAAAATAGTTTTAAAATGTGATGTTGAAAAATCATTTGGGTTTAGAGCAAAATATATGTTCAAATACACCAGTTAAATGTCCCACTGGGAGAGATGTACTGTAGGAGGAAAGAGACATTAGTTCATTATATCGAACATTCTTTAAACAATAGTACTAGTACAAAGCAAAACCAACCAGTCAACCAAGCAAAACCCCTTTATCATAAAAGAACTGCCATGCAGAAGAAACATTTGCATCTGACATAAGCACACCCAGCTTTGTACCTTTCTACATTTATGTAACACTTTTAAACACTTTAAAAGAACTACCAAGCCACTATCCATCGTATTTGAGAAGTTGTGGCATCCGGTGAAGTTCCCACTGGCTGGAAAAGGGGAAACACGACCCCCATTTTTAAAAAGGGTAAAAAAGAAGACACGGGGAACTACAGGCCAGTCAGATGGGAACAGCCTGTCTCTCAGGGGGAAAAGGGTTCTTGGAGAAGAGTTAGCAGGGCTCGTTGAGAGAGCTTTAAACTAGACTGGAAGGGGGATGGGCATGTAACTGGGTTCTATAGAGAGGCGCCTGGGGGTAGTAGCTCAGCACTTGTGGGGCAGAGTGATAGTATTTTTGAGGACTGGAAGGCCCACCACACCTCAAGGGCAAAAACTATACACTCATCGACTTTTCTGAAATGCCTATACATAATGCGTGCAGCATGGGGAATAAACAAGAGGAGTTAGAGATCTGCGTGTGGTCACAGGACCATGATCTCATTGCAATTACTGAGATGTGGTGGGATAGCTCACATGACTGGAACACTGTCATGGAGGGCTATGTTCTCTTTAGGAAAGATAGGCCAGCGAGGCAAGGTGGTGGAGTTGCTCTTTATGTGAGAGAGGAACTGGAATATATCGAGCTCTCCCTGGGAGCAGACGAAGAGCAAGTTGAGAGTTTGTGGGTAAGGATTAAGGGGCAGCGTAATATGAGAGACACTGTTGTGGGTGTCTATTACAGGCCACCTGATCAGGATGGGGAAGCTGATGAGGCCTTCTACAGACAGGTGAGAATCGCCTCAAAATCACAGGCCTTGGTTCTCATGGGGTACTTCAACTACCCTGATATCTGCTGGGAAGGCCACACAGCTGGGCACGTACAGTCCAGGAGGTTCCTCCAGTGCATTGATGATAACTTTTTGACTCAGGTGGTGGAGGAGCCCACAAGTAGAGCTGTACTACTGGACCTAGTACTGACAAACAAAGAAGGACTGGTGGAGGATGTTAAGGTTGGGGGCAGGCTGGGCTGCAGTGATCATGAGAAGACAAGAGTTCAGGATTAAGTGCAGTATACACAAAATGGCAAATAGGGTCGAAACCTTAAACTTCAGGAGGGCTAACTTTGATCGCTTCAAGGAATTGCTTGGACAAATCCCATGGGAGAGGGCTCTAGAGGGTAAGGGGG